>JBAMBF010000106.1:0-44193 GCA_037043605.1 Drosophila multiciliata | reverse complement strand
CAGAGTGGCAAATATAAGCCATGAATTGTTACCAAAAACGCGGTCGATTATTTGCACCCCAAGGTAAGATGGCAAGCAGAGCTGAGAGTGGAGTCCGTTGCAAATGAACCTCGTCTGTTAAAATCTGAAACAACAGGTCAGCTAACAGTTCTGACATTGGACTATTTGGCACAATTTTCAGCATTTTATTTGGCTGAAATTGATAATAAAATAGATAATTAATGCACAGAAAACTGCAAATGTTTAATAATTTTAAGTGAATAATTTGTAATGGATAAACTGTTTTTCTTTTATGTTTTTGGTATTTAGTAAACATATTTCTTTCATTATAAACAGTGATTAAATGAAGTAAACTTGAGCTATTAATAGATTAACAAATTCTTCTTATACGTAATAATTCCAATTATGATCATTTTTTTTATTCTTCCTTTTTTGCATATCACACTGTGAACGCCTATTGAGGGTCTTTTCTTTGCTGTAATCATAGCTTCGAACGACTTAATTTGGTTAAGACTGAAAAATAAATTAACAGAAAAGGACACACAACGCGCTCATTTATAATTTTTTCTATTGCTTTGTTCTTTTGTTAAGTTCGGTGAAGAAATCAAGTTAGGGGCTAGTTATGAGCAGAAATGCTTCTTCACGCCAAACACGAATTGCGTGAGTTGTGGCAAACAATGGCGGGAGCAAACAATAAACAATCGAAAATGTGTAGCTCCGACCAAAGGACACACCACACACACACACACACTTTCATACAGTGGGCAACTCCTGTTGAGCTTTTGTCATGCAAATAGCTTAACAAGCGAGGCGGAGACACCAAAGACAGACCGCAACGATATAAAATTAAAAACAAACAGAAAAACTGGGCAGGCAGGCGAGCAGACATGTTTACACTGCTTACCTTGATGTACTCACTGTCCCCTCCCTGTTGGCCAATCCACATTCATGTTTCACATGCAACTTGTATATAGTATGGTAAAAAAACAAAATACCACAAAAGACAAAAACAAAGAGCTGCCAACAGCAGCAAAACTTGCAACTGGTTGACGTTAAAGAGAAGCACAAGCCAAGTCGGAAAAAAATTGTTTCCTTGCCTTCTTTTACGTATTGTGTGGCTTCTTCTTCTTCTTCTTCTGGCCATTGCTGTAACGGCTATAACAATTGACATATCTGTAGTCATAGACGGGAATCGAGAGGCGGCCTGCAGAGTCGTCAATTTTAATTACGTATGCAATTTATTTATTACCCTACCGAAAATATTGTGCAATTGTGTATGAAACACGTATATGATGTAGTCAAACAAGATGAGACGACGTTTAGAATCGAACTGATTTGCTCTGATGAGCTTCCCTTTATTTATACAAAAATCTTAAATCTAAGTACATGGCGTCGCCTACTACGACTCCATGTGTTGTAAGGTGAATTTATGTGTTGTAAGGTGAATTTATGTGTTGTAAGGTGAATTTAAACAATAGCTAAGCCTGCTGCGTCGCATGTTCAAACTTGAACATTCTCCGGGAGGGTCAAATATCATATTAATTAATTCCCTCTTTTGTACATATCTTGTTCTTAAGTAATTATTGCTGCCGTCATGTTGCTCCGTGTGTTTCTTCACGGAGTTTTTTGCTCTTCTTCTTATGTTGGTAACGGATATATTTTATTGATTGCCCATTTTATCTGGCCGCTACTTGTCTTAATTTTGAATATTCTGGCTTTATTGTCTTTTCCTTTCACCGTTTCTATTATTTTACCCATTGGCCATTTCCCTGGGTGTTTATTTTCGTGTTTGATTAATACCACCTGACCCTCCTTAAGGTTTTCTTTTTCACTGCGCCATTTAGTTCTTTTTTGCAGCGATACCAAATAATCCTCTTTCCATTTTGTCCAAAACTATCGAGCGATCCTATTTGTTTATGCACAAACATATTTTCTGGTGCGGTAATAAGTGGCCTACCCACTAAGAAATGTCCAGCGGTGAGCACGTCATCCGTCCCATTCTCATTTTCCATAGGGATTAATGGACGTAAGTTCAACACAGCCTCTATGCGACATATCAGTGTAGAAAACTCCTCATATGTACAGCTGTTGTTACCAAGAATCCGCTTTAGATGATACTTCATCGATTTGACGCCAGCTTCCCACAATCCACCCATGTGGGGGTCCCCGGGGGAATAAAATGCCAAGTTATGCCATCATTTTGTAATATCGGTGCTAATTTGGCGTTGCTCAAAATAGCCGCTTCCAGATCGATATTTAATTTTCTTGCTGCTCCAACGAAATTCGTCCCATTATCGGAGTACAGGTGCGGGCTCTTGCCTCGCCTTGCAAAAAATCGATTCAAGGCTTCTAGAAATTTATCTGTACTCATGTCGCTGACCACTTCCAAATGGATAGCTTTTGTAGCCATACAAATGAAGACGCAGACATATCCTTTATAAGCCTTTTGACCTCGCCCCTTTGAGCATCTAATTTGAAATGGTCCAGCATAATCTATGCCCGTTGCATAAAATGGAAACTCTCCGCTCACTCTATATACAGGCTGGTTTCCCATGAGCTGGTTGATAGACTCTTGCCTGTATCTAATGCATGTGACACATGCTCGAAAATGTTTCTTTAACATGTTGCGACAACCGAATATCCAATATTGCCGCTGTAGAAAATTCCTCATTACTTTAATTCCACCGTGCAGAGTAATTTTGTGCGCTCTATCAATTAGTAGCCAAGCCAAATGAGATTTTCCGATGATTATGGGATGTTTCATTGTGTATGATAATGTCGAGTTTTGTAGTCGACCTCCAACTCTCAGGACGCCCTCGTTGTCCAGAAACGGGTAGAGTGGTAAAAGCTTATTCCTAGTCTCTAAGCCTTTATTGTTCTGAAGTCGACGAATTTCTCTTCCAAAGTCCAAATGTTGTTGAAGCTTTATTATTGTCAACTTTGCTTTATTCCAAAGGTTAGCGTCTGTGAACGGTGATTTTGCGACTTTCTCCCGAAGCCTTGATATGAATCGAAAAATATTAAAGATTACGCTCTCCAGTCTCAATAGACTTGAGTATTTTGTTAGCAATCCTATAAGTGGATTGTTTTCATTAAATATTGTTGCGACTATGACAGGCTCCTCTTCTTGGTGTACTGGCCAGTTGCTGGCAGGCTGAGTTAGCCACCGTGGCCCATGCCACCAAATTGCATAATTTTCAAGCTTTTTTGGTGAGATTCCTCTTGACGCTATGTCTGCTGGATTATCTGCCGATTTTACGTACTTCCATTTTACTAATGGTAGATGCTTCGAAATGTCATCCACCCTGGTTTTCACAAATCTATCCTTACTGCGCTTATTTGTGATCCATGCAATTGTAATTTGCGAGTCGCTCCAAGCGTTGATTTGAACTTGACAGTTCATTGTAGACGACAATCGAAACAGTAGCTTAGCCACGAGCTGAGCTGCACATAGCTCTAGCTTTGGGATGGTTTTTCTGATCTTAATCGGATTTACTTTGCATCTGGCTGCTATCAGGGTAACTTGGCTACCCACTTTTGCATACACTGCGACAGCGTATGCCTTCTCTGAGGCGTCACAAAATCCATGAAGCTCATTGTGTGTACCTGTGTCTCCAATCCAACGTGGAATCCGTATGCCTGCTAATGCTGGTAGCTCATTTGCAAAGTTGCGCCAAACGTCTGCCAAGCACTTCTCCAGTTCAGTGTCCCACGTGAGCGGCATTTTCCATAGCTCCTGCATAAAACATTTTCCCTGTATTGTTACCGGGGTTAACCATCCTAATGGATCAAATATCCTTGCAAGTTGAGACAGCACTGATCTTTTTGATATACAATCCAATTGCGACATTTTCACGCTGAATGTGAAATCGTCTCTAGTTGGGTCCCATAGTAATCCCAAAGTTTTTATTGACTCGTCCTTTGTTATTTCGATTTTTTCCGACATATTTCCGCTCGGGATTGACGCAATTATTCTTTCATCGTTGGAGACCCATTTTCGTAGATTCATTCCTCCTTTGTTCATAACAGCTCTTATTTTTTCCTGAATACCCGTACAGTCTTCTATTGTGTTAGCTCCAGTCATTAAGTCATCCATGTAAAAATCCTTTTTTATAATGCTTGATAATTTTTCGTCATTTTTGCAATATAAATCAGCTAGATGATGCAACGATCGCACTGCTAAATATGGTGCCGATGATGTTCCATACGTTATAGTCGTCAATTTAAACTCTTTGATTACGTCCTTTGGATTTTCTCTCCAACCAGCATCAACCTTGCTACTGCTTGCCTACGAGAGTCTCCCAATTCAAAATTGGCCTGAAATGGAATCGAGACTATAACTCGTCCCTCCTTATCCACCGTCGTCTTCTGATAGTGGCTTTCGCAACGCTGATTTTCTTCAGTCTCATCGGTGTCTTTTTTTTCCAGTTCCCAGAAGCGCTCCAGATCATTCATGTTCACAGTCATAGCCGCCGTCAGAATCTTCTTTGGCGGTGCTCGAGCAATATTTCCGGAAACTATCCATCCGAGACGTGTCTTTTGCCCCAATGTTCCATTGATCGTTTTGACTTGACCCATCATTATTAACGGAAAAAGGTCCACACCAATGATCATGTCAATTTTGGTTGGCATATTAAACTTTGGATCTGCCAAAGTGCAATTTTTCCAGTGTCCATATCAATGTTTTTCCCGGGAAGTGCTCTTTGTAGTTTTGGAACTACTAGTCTAGTAGTCCGCGCATTGAATTTACTTGTAAATCGAGGTCTGACTTCAAGAAATACACTATTTTTTGCCAGCTCCATGCCTTGTGAAAATATTCCCTGTATTTCCACGGGCTCTTTGTTTCTCTTCAACCTTAGAAGCTGCGCTGCTTCTTCTGATATCAGAGTACGCTGCGATCCTCCATCCATCAGTGCGCAAAGCTGCTCGTACTTTCCACTGGCATACCTTACGTTGATCACAGCAGTAGCCAACAGTGTTTCCTGCTCATTTTTTAACTTGATACAGTTCACACTCTCCCTTTTTTCATCTTCATGTAGCAAGGTATTGTGGGGCTTGCTACACTTCTCCATTCCTTTCTGCACTCTGCCATAGCATGATTGCCCAGGCAACGGAAGCATAGATGCTGCGTTTTTACAAACTCTTTTCGTTTGTTTAAGTATGCTGCTTTAAATTTCTGGCACCGGTTTATCTCGTGCCCGCTCATCTCACAAAAACGGCACGACATCTGTTGGCGATGTGTTGTCTCTTTAACAACGTTTCTTTGCACAGAATCCACCGAATTGTAAAGCTGATTGATGAATTCCAATACGTCTTCCAGTGATCGGATTTCTCTGTTCTTTGTCTTGACGTGTTGCTCGTATTGCTGCAGAGCCTCCCTAGAAAATTGTCAAAGAAGGATTTGCGCAAAAATAACATCTGCAGCATCGTCAATCTTTGATTTTTCTTTTATGATGTAAATACTCTCGGTTGCTTGATCTAAAAATCTGCGGATTTTTTCCTCGGAGTCACATCTTAATGGTTCCAATTCCAATAAGGTGTTCAGCCGGTCAGCGAAAATTTTCCGATTATTTTCGTACCGCTTACAAATCAAATTCCATGCCTCTTTGTAGTTTGCAGCTGAGCCAATCAGTAAGTGACTCACCATTGTAGCTGCATCGCCTTTCAGGCACGATCTTAAATGGTTCAGTTTTATGGTGTCGCTGATATCTCCTCGATTATGTATCACTTCGGTAAATAGGCCATAAAAGTTTGGCCAATCCTTGGCATTACCGTAGAATTGAGGTATATCCACCTTTGGAACTTCTTGCCTGAACGAGAGTATGTCTTGACCCGGTGAAGGTTGTAGATATGGTAGAGCATTGTTGATCTTGCCCAACAAAATCTCAGTTTCCCATTTTAATTGCTCCAATTCCTCTATAATTATTTCCCATGACTCGCATCTTCATTCAACCTTTTTTAGCCTTTCTTGGGTCGCTCTCAAACGAATTTCCAACGTAGTTTTGATATCCTGCAGTTCTTTCAGTGATGGATTAGTCAAGCAGCGTCTGGCTAGATCCATTGCATCCTGTAGTTGGGTTTCGTTTCTTTTAATTCTGGACAAAAAGAAGTCCGATGGCCTCACTGAATGTTCTCTTTGACCAGCCTCGTCTTTGGATGGCTTAATCTCCTCCATAAGTTTCGATTGCACATCCACTAGCTCACTTTTCTCCGATGATCTTGTTTTCATCATATTTTTTTTTAAATGTTTTTTCTTTAAAAATGTTTTTTGTTTTTATCAAATTATTTTCAGATTCGATGTTTCGATTCGAACTCTGAAACCGAGGCGACGTTAATAATATTTTCACAATGTTTATTTTTGTTTGCACTTTTATTTCCCGATTTGATGTTTAATCTTGAACTCAAAAACCGACGCGTAGTTCAAATTAGATAGTTTACGTTTAGTGTAAAACTATTTTCAGATTCGAAATCTGAATCCGGCTCGAAGGACCAAAAACTGTATGAAACACGTATAGGGTGTAGTCAAACAAGATGAGACGACGTTTAGAATCGAACTGATTTGCTCTGACGAGCTTTCTTTTATTTATACAAAAATCTTAAATCTATAGATACATGAGCGATTCGCAAACTAACCTACTACGACTCCATAGTGTTGTAAAGTGAATTTTATGTAGATTGTAAGGTGAATTTAAACATAGTAGCTTACTCAAGTGATGAATCATATATGTTCTAAGGTAGAACTTTACAACACATAGCTAAGCTTACTAGCGATCTGCAAGTATCAAACTTATAATCACAGCACGACAGATATGATCACATTAGTTAAGGAATATATGAATAGCCTGATAATGTAGTAACCTATTGCATCTAAAGTAAATGAAGCGATTTATAGTAGACAATATATATTGTATCGGGATCGAAAATCCTTTCCCTGCGTCAGGGAATGCCTGGATAAGAAAATTAAAACTGAGTCGCACCAGCGTTGTGTACTCAAACGAAGTTTATTCAAGACTGTACAATTAACATTAAAACTATCGATCATATGGGACTTAACATACTTATGTTACTGATGCACGATTGCATTGAATGTAAAATAACATTATTTTCTACACCCTTCCACAATGCAATCATGCTTACATTTAAATTCATATGTCGCATTTCCTTGCACGCCGTCGACAAAGCCATATACTCAGCTTCTGTACTGCTGAGTGCATGCTTTACGCCTGCAAAATGTTAGCTATGCGGATCTATGTTCCGTTGTGCCAACTTTGCAACCGAGTGCAAAGTATCCGGTCTTGTTGTGAGTGCCAGCCACATTAGCTCACCCACTTGTGCTTCGTACGATGTCTTATCCACCTTTTCACATTAGCTGCCGTTGCAAGCTATCTGGTACCCAGCATCCAATGGCGTAGCTGCTGGTCTGAAACTTTCCAAAAGATTCTAGATGTAGTGCGTATTGCCCAGAGTGATCTTTCCAAGTTCACCCTCACGTTGAATTTCCATGCCAAGAAACAGTTCCAGTGGCCCCTTGTAAATGCACTCAAACGATTTCTTAATATCAGCCTCAATGCTGACTAAGTCCGATTTTGATTGACAAGCTATAAGGAGATCATCAACGTAAACTAGGATTAGTGACAAATTACCTTCCTTTCACTTATAAAGCCATGGCTCATTGTCGCATGTAATGAAACCAATTGGAGTTCCACTCCCTTCCAGATTGCTTCAATCCATATATCCTTTTTTAGCAGTCACACTTCCGCCTGATTTCCTTCAGAATATCCTTGCGGTTGCTTCATGTAAACAGTATCTCTTAGATCACTGTTCAGGTACGCAGTACAAACATCCATCTGATGTATGTACAACTGCAACTCTGCCGCTAACGCCAATATAAATCACATGCTCTCCAGCCTGTAAACCGGTGAAAACATCTCAGCGTAGTTAACACCGTACTACTGTGCGCATCCTTTTGCCACCAGTTGTGCCTTAAAACGCTCAATTTGGCCGTGAGCATCCCGCTTTAATGTGAAGACCCATTTGCAACCAATTACACGATGACTTTTTGACCTGCCACCTGTCAGGTTTGATTCGTAATAAAAAAGTCTCATACTCCTTTTGCATCGCTTCTTGCCAAAACGAAGCATGCGAACCGCTTATAGCCTCCTCGTAGGTTGCTGGAATGGGTACCTCACTTGTAACCATAGCGCTGAGTTTATTATATTGCATCCTTGGGCGTCCAGGTCTGCCCGTCCTAAGCAATTTCGGTCTACCAGGCCAGATCTGCTATTCCTGCAGCTTTGCGTCATCTTTAGCACTTTCATTTGATCCGTAGCATTTGACCGAGATGTGATGTCTTCGCCGCTGGAGTCAACCTCATCATCATCATCCTCTTCGCAAGCTTGCTCTACTCGATGCCCTACATTTGCCATATCAAATGTTATTGCTTCGCCCTTTGCCTTGTCCAGATAGCTGGCCTCATCAAAGAGAACATCTCTTTTATCGACAACTGTCTTGGATTCTGCATCGTAAAGCCGATAGCCTTTTGCCTGCACTGAGTAACTAACCATGCGGTATTCTTTCCCTTTGGGCTTAAAAATTGCCACTGCAATGGAACCAAAAACCTTTAGGTGACTAATTGATGGTTTCTTGCCAGTCCACGCTTGCTTTGGAGTCATCCCGATAAGTTCCTTTGTGGCTGCGTGATTGCGTAAATACACCGCTTTGTTTACTGCCTCTGCCCACAGTGACTGATCCATGCCTGATTCATCAACAAGCATCTAGCCATCTTCAGAAGCGTACGATTAGCTCGTTCAGCAACACCATTTTGTTGCGGAGTGTACGCCACCGTCAATTGCCGTGCAATTCCATTGACTTTCAAAAACCCGTTGAACGTTTTGTTCACATATTCGCGTCCATTGTCGCTGCGAATACACTTGATCATCTTTCCTGTTTGACGCTCTACCAGATTTTTGTACTCCACGAAGAGACTTCGTTTCGAAATTACTACACACATCAGTGTGCAGCAGTTCCCGAAGTTCCTCCTGTTACGATGGCTTTCAAACGTATACAGAATTCCTACTCGCTTGGCCTCGAGTATACATTCGCCGCCTTGGAATACTCGTGCACTGCTTGCATCGAAATATACCTTGCACTTCTTTGCTACGGCTTGTCCCACCGACATGAAATTGCCCGACAACTTTGGTACGTGAAATACGTTGTGTAGTACCAGTGAACACAAATCAGTTTTCATTTTCACTTCACCTCTGCCTTCTGCTTGCAAGGCGTCCGGCGTCCGCCAAACAGATCGTTTCGGTATGCGCCTCAAACTTTGAAAACATTTGCTTATCGCTCCACTGTCCAAGCACCAGCCAAGTTTCTTAAAACTGCTTGCATCCTTTGCCCGGTCGCTATTACATAATTTTTGGGAATTAATCTGCGACAATTCTCTTTAATATGCACTGTTTCACCACATTCGTAACAGGCGACCTTTTTCAGCTTCTTCTTTGTGGTGACCGTCGCACTAGCGGTATGCCGTTGTCCATCTGTAAGGACCTGCGTGATATCGCTCTGCTTCTCTGCGACTTCTTTCCTCTCGCTTTTTTCCTTCAACTTTATGCACAGATGGCGATGGCGACAACGAAATTCTTATAAATATCTAAAAGGCTGGAAAGCAAAATAATGACCTTTAGCTCGTCAACTATTTCTATTCCAACTCCGGCAAGCTGATCCACGATTTTGTTAAATGTAAGCATGCCAATGCGAGAATTGAGCAACTTTTTGTAAAGCGAGACTTTAGGAACCGGCCCGCTTGGCTGATAGACTTCACACAACTTAATCCATGCCTCCTGCGACGTTGTGCAATTCTTGATGTATCCGATGTCGTAACACTAAGCGTGATCGTTAATATTTTCGCCCACTTCTTTAAATTCTCCGACGCAACATCTCATAGATCCGCATGCCCCAACACGCTTCGCATATGTATGCTCCAAGAATCATAATTATTTTCTTCAAGCTTCTCAATTTGGTACAGCCCATTTGCGACACGTAACTGCCGATTGGTCCGTTATTAAATCCGTTCGTAACTCTGCATATCGAGTCAAATCAAGCGTAAGCAATCTTATCAGGCCACGCGAGTAGTAGGGAATTGGGGATTCTATGACAGGAAGTGACTTCATTTTTTAATTGCCCATTAATTTTTATTGCCCCATTAGTTTTTAGGTATGGGGGGCGAACGGTGTGAGTAATTTTTGAGGAAAATGTGTGGTGTGAGTAATTTTTGAGGAAAATGTGTGTCGGGTTGGTATCCGTGTGTAATCATTTATGATCGATTTATGGGCGTCCCTTTTCATATTGCTGTTTGACATTGGCTCGAGGATCACTCAATAGCACTTGTGTGTGCGTACTTGATTATGTTTTTTCTAAGGCCGAGTTTGTGTACAAAACATGTAACTTGATATCTATAGGCTCGAGTCAAGTGGAAGATCGGTGAGCACCTAACGCCGTTTTGTGTGTGTGTGTGTGTTCGAACAAGATTTCATTCATGAGGGTGGGTTCACTTGCGTGTGTGCGTACGTGCTTATATTTTTTAAGGAGGAGATTGTGCACAAGGCGAGTAGCCTGTAACCTCTCGCACAAGTATGCATGTACATGATTTCGGGGTTGGGTTCAATGACCTTTTTAAGAAAATGTGTGTTGGGTTGGTATCCGTGTGAGGCAATTATGATCGATTTATGGGCGTCCCTTTTCATATTGTTGATTGACATTGGCTTGAGGATCATTCAATAGCACTTGTGTGCGCTTGTGTGTGTGTTTTTTAAAGGCCGAGTTTGTGGTCAAAACATGTAACTTGTTATCTATAGGCTTGTGTCAAGTGAAAGATCGGTAAGCACCTCATACACTCAAAAAAAAAAATGTTATCAGCACATGACAAAAGTATGTGCGAAGTAGCTACTCAAAAATAGCTAGCATAAAATATTCTTTAGTTTTACAGTGTACTCTGTTTGGTTGACAATCCATATGCTAATTTCATATAGGCTATGTTAGCTAAGATTATATACTGTGATTTCTTATTCCTTAGTAGTTTTCGAACTCTTCATTCGTCTTCTCGTTTTGTGTTCAAAAGTGAAAAAAAAATAAAACAATATTAAAAACATGTCTTTCCAAAAGAACAACTCCGCGAACTCCATTGAGGGCTTTCAATACATCGCCCGGAGTAACTCGGCTCAAGGTCAGAGCCACCCCAATTACTTCAACAATTCAACGTATTTATCAACTGATTTTGGATCGAATATCAATATCGCCAACTCTAACTACAAGGTCTGCACAGCTTGCAAAGTTCAAGTAGAATCTTCAAAATGGAGCGCCCATCTTCGATCCAATTCACACAAGATGCTTGTGTTCACACCTGTGAATACCCAGGTAAAAGTCATTTCAAGCGGCTTCAAGAACAGGATTTCCACATTTGCATATGAAAATAAGCAAACTAATTTACTAGAACCAGCAGAGTTTCTTAGTGAGGCAGCCAAAGAAGTGCTCCCACTTATACGTAATGTCTTGGCAACGCACACAGCATGCAAAATTAACTTAGAGCTCTTTGCTGAGTATATCAAATTCACCAATGACGAGATGGAAATGACAATAAAGTCACATCAGTCAAATATGTGTATCATAACAGCATCAAGTGATCTAGAAGAGTTCTTAAAAGATCACTCAGCTATTATATGCACCAAAATGGAAGAATTCCAGGAAAAGGACAGTGGATGGACAATGACACGCATATAAGGCTGGAGATAAATATAAATAAATATACCCCATTAAAAGTTTCAAGCTATATTGAAACGCCTAAAGGCTTGAGAACCAAAAAAGCCATAATTAATGTAAAAAACAATGATGCATTTTGTTTTAAATGGGCATTGATATCAGCCCTTAAAACACCATTAAATAATCATTCGGCAAGGTGCTCTGCCTACAAAATTGATAGCATTGAGAATTCATCAATATTAATCGATGAATCTCTCAGTCTTGATTTTTCAAATTTGGATTTTCCTCTGCCATTGGACCAAATAAAAATTTTCGAAGCTCAAAACCCAAAAATTAGCATCAATGTTTTTGGGTTTGATGAGCAGACGGGTGCAGTTAACGGACCGCTATACATCACAGAGATGGAAAAGGATAGCACATAAGTCTCATGCTTTTGGAAGCCGAGGAACGAGCTCATTTCGTGTGGATAAAGAGTTTGTCAAGGTAATATTTATAATAATATCATTTATATATTTATAATTTGTTTTTCTATATACTTTTAGGCTTGTAAGACGCCAGTTAACATCGCACAAGGCTCAACTTTACTTTTGTAAAACATGCCTAAATTTGTCCCACAATGAGAGGATGCATACCGAACATCGTCAACACTGCGGGAAGGTGGTATCGAAGCTCCCATCCGAAGACAAGGCAAGTCTTAGTTTTAAAAATTATAGTCGTAGTTTAGAAGTACCCTTTGTTGTATATGCAGATTTTGAGTGTATACTCACCCCCTCAATGCACAACTTAGCGATAATGTTATAGCAACTTCTCAGCACATTCCTATAGCATTTTCATACTACATAAAGTGTGCATTCAACCCAGCCTTAGATAAGTTCGTTTTAGAGACGGGAAAAGATGCAGGTATAAAATTTGTCACGTCTCTTATCAGAGATGTAACCGATATTTATACCTATTATTTATCAACTATCAAGCCCATGGTTTTATCATACGAAAATGAGATAAATTTTAGAAATGCAGATATTTGTCATATCTGTGAAAAGAACTTAGGCAATAATCGCGTTAAGGATCATTGTAATTTAATTGGCTTGTACAGGGGAGCAGCAAATAATGTCTGTAATATAAACTTTCAAATTGCACCTTTTGTTCCCGTATTTTTCCATAATTTTTCAGAGTATGATTCACATTTATTCGTTAGGGAATTAAACAAAGTTGAAGGTGACATAAAAGTACTTCCCCTTAATAAGGAGTTGTATATTTCACTTTCAAAATATATTAATATTGCATCCCATGAAAAAATTCTAGAAATTTGACTGTTTGGTTACGCATGTATCCGCGCCAAACAATATTTAACCTTTCGATAAGCTATGCTCTGCGCAGTATAAGAGCAAGTTAACATAACTGTTGTTTTGCATATGAGCGATAAGACTCTCCCCGTCTGGGAGCAACAGCAGCAGCAGCTGCAATTCGGCAGCTAATCAGTTCTATTTTATCGATCGTGAACTCAAGTCGCGGCGCGGTATTCGACATCGCTTGCCGAAATATAACTTGTTTAAGTGCTCAATTCGGAGCTTACTATTAACAATTATAACTTTTAAGTTTGGCCACGAAGGCAAATAAAGTAAATTATATTAATGCAAATTTCGGTGCATTTTTATTTATTTATTTTATAAAGCTATTGAAAAAGCTCAATAGCTCAACATTTGGTGACCCCGACGTGATCTTTTCGTTTAAATAAGTACTAATTATTTAAAGTGTAGAGTTAATGAACCTTGCGCCCGCGCTCTTGCATCGTCTTCGCTATTCTCGGTTCGTTTTGTGCTCACTTTCGGTGCAGGTGTTTGACCTGCATTGGCGCCTGCGCAGTCGATTCCCTTATCGCGTTTGCTTAAACAGTTGCAGCAGCCGTGTCTGCATTGTTATTGCTTTTCCCGTTTCGTTTGGCTGGCGCTTGTGAAAAAAGTTTTTTGACCTCAAATTAACATTGAGTGAGTTGAACGAGTGCATTTGTGGAAAAATTGAGTGACTCCCACAAGAATATTTTAAAAATGCATAATTCTGCTGCCGTTCAGTCTCATGGTGCCCCGTTTTACAAAGCCAAGGCCAAGGCTATTGATGAGCAAGTAAAACGGATGGCCAAAGCAATTGCTCCGGAGCAAATTGTGCATCTCAGCGAACAAGAGTTGGTTGTTCGGCTTAAGGCGTTTGAAAGTGCTCAGCAGGCATTTTACAAAATGCATGACACATTGGAGGAGCTGGACCATGATGAAATCGGGAGTGAACTACGGGCATGTTTTGATGACTTCTCAATATTAGTTGAAACCGGCTTGCGACGCGAAATTGACAAGCGAAAGATATCATCGCCGTTGTGTTCGACTATGAGGCAAGATACATGTGGTGACAATCACACATTGTCTCAAGGCAGAATCCGGTTGCCTGAAATCAAGCTGCCCGAGTTTAGTGGAGGGTATACAAAGTTTGCAGAGTTCATAGCGATGTTCTCTTCAATCATTGATGCGGACTCAGGACTTTCGGATGTGGAGAAGTTTCAGCACTTGCGATCGTGTCTGAAAGGATCAGCCTTACATAGTGTTTCTTCGTTGGAAATCAGCAGCGCTAACTATCCAGTTGCATTGGAGCTTCTTAAAAGACGGTTTAACAACAAGCGTCTCATGTTCCAAGCACATGTCACAGAGATTTTGGGTTTAGCTTGCGTCGAGTCGTCGTCAGCAGTAAAACTTCGAACCCTTTCGGATACGGTTAACGCCAACATTCGCGCTCTACAAAGCCTGGGCAACGTTGAGCAGATTGCGGGTTTCATTATCGTGCACAGTTTGCTGCAGAAAGTGGACAAGGCAACGCAGACCAGTTGGGAGGAGACAGCACCGATGGATACTATTCCGACCTGTGATCAGTTCATGGCATTTCTGGATCGACGATGTCAAAGGTTGGAAAATGTGGAACACGCTATGGCAACGTATACGCCTAGCTCTAAAATGGAAAAAAGTAGTAAAATCGTTAACACCAGTAGAAAGGCCTTTGTTGCTGCTACCTCCAACACAAATAAATGTGTGATTTGTGAGACCTCTGGACACTTAATTTACAACTGTTCCCGTTTTGGAAATCTGTCTCCACAACTGCGTCTACGAGAGGTAAAGAAGCTCAACCTTTGCATCAATTGCCTGTGTAAAGGTCATCGGTCAAAGGAGTGCAGCTCCACTACCTGCAACCGTTGCAAGGCCAAGCATCATACGCTTCTGCATTTTGAGAGTCAGATTGACGGCTCTCAAATTAACTTTGCTCCGCATCCGCCTGCTGCAAACCCTTCTGCAACACTTGTAGCCCAAAATCTTAGTCAAGACATGGTGCTCTTGGCAACTGCTGTAATCAATGTTAGAAGTCGTACTGGAGTTTTAGTCCCTTGCCGAGCGCTACTTGATTCTGGTTCGCAGGTACACATCATTACGACTCGTCTAGCTCAGCACCTCCAGCTGCGAAGGCATCGCTCACCTACTTTGATTTCAGGATTGGGGGAGTCTACTGTTGCCTCAGAAGGCTATTCAGCCGATATAAGTCTTCAATCGCGAGAATCTGCGTACTCTGCCAACATCTCAGTTCTCATAGCTCCGTCTATAACTGGAAATCAGCCTAGCTACGATATTAGCACTGAGCACTGGAATATACCGTCAAATATTCGCTTGGCTGATCCAGAGTTCTTCAAGGCGCACAAAATTGATTTGTTGATTGGAGCTGGCCTGTTTTTTGAATTGTTGTGTGTCGGTCAAATCAAAATCGCTCCTGGTTTGCCCATTCTTCAAAAAACGCAATTGGGCTGGATAGTCACAGGAGGAACTTCTACAGCGAGCCCTGCCTCATTGATGGTCACTAGCTCGGTTCTGATGCCAAATCCTAGCCCAGATCACACGCTTGATGAAATCGTTCGTCGGTTTTGGGAGGTAGAATCGTGTTCTCGTTTAGTCAACGAATCTACCAAGGAGGAACTTGATTGTGAAGCGCACTTTAAGCAAACTTTTGCTCGTTTGGACACTGGCGAATATTCGGTTCGCCTTCCAGTCAAGCATGCTGTGGATCTACTTGGAGACTCATATCAGCAGGCATATCGTCGGTTTTGCAACCTCGAGCGCAAATTAGAGCGTCATCCTGATTTGAAGTCACAATATTCAGCATTTATCAAGGAGTATGTGGATTTGAATCACATGTCTCTTGTGGAGTCGCACATGCTAAGCCGCTGCAAGTATTATCTTCCTCATCATTGTGTTCTCAAGGAAGACAGCTCAACAACTAAGCTTAGAGTTGTTTTTGATGGTTCGGCCGTGTCTTCGTCTGGTTATTCCCTGAATGAAATCCTCATGGCAGGCCCAACTATTCAACGCAAGCTGTTCGCTACACTGTTGCAGTTTAGGACATTCCCAATAGCCCTGACTGGTGACATTTGCAAAATGTATAGGTGTGTTAGGATGGCTGATCCCGATTCCTATTTGCAATGTATTTTGTGGCGTGATTCGCCTCATCAGAAAATTCAAGTTTTCAAGCTGGATACTGTCACCTATGGCACAAAGCCAGCTTCATTTCTGGCGGTTCGTTCCATGCAGCAGTTAGCTATTGATGAAAGAAGATCATTTCCTGCTGGATCTAAAGTGATCCTTAACGATTTTTATGTAGATGATCTCATCACTGGAGGTGACTCTGCCGAGGAAATAGTGCATATTATGGAGCAAACAGTCAGCCTGCTTCAAAAGGGAAACTTTAAACTTAGGAAGTGGTGCTCCAACGATCCTCGCGTGCTTCAACAGGTTCCTGATGAGGAAAGGGAGACCTTTCTAAAATTTGACGATGGCACGGATGTCACGAAGACTCTCGGACTTGCGTGGGATCCAGCCTCTGACTGCCTTCTGTTCAACTTTTCGCCTATGAAAGCGCCTGGAAAGCCTAGCAAACGGTCTGTGCTGTCTACCATTGCTCGTTTCTATGACCCGCTTGGACTTATCGGACCCGTGGTAGCCAAGGCCAAGATCTTTTTGCAGCACCTTTGGAGAGAGCAATTGGATTGGGATGAGAGTCTTCCTGCTTCTTTGCACTGGTCTTGGAACAGCTTGTGTGCCGATATTTGCAACACAGAGCAAATAAAACTCCCTCGACTGGTCATTGTTCCAAAGGGCATCATCGAAGTTCATGGTTTTAGTGATGCGAGCATTGAGGCTTACGGTGGATGCATTTACGTTGTATCCATAACAGATGGACGGCGCATAGCTCATTTGTTGTGCTCTAAGTCTCGAGTGGCACCTTTACGAACTCTCACAGTACCAAAGCTGGAATTATCTGCTGCTGCACTTCTATCTCAACTTATTCGCGAAATAGCTCACATGAATTTATTTAACGCTAGATACTATTGTTGGTCGGATTCGGCAGTTGTTTTATCCTGGATACGAGATGAGCCTTCACGCTTCCAAACGTTCACGGCTAATCGCATATCTTTAATACAGGAGCTAACCGACAGGAATGGAATGGCGCTACGTACCGACGGAATGCAACCCAGCAGACATTCTTTCTAGAGGAGCACTTCCCAGCGACCTTTTAGAATCATCGTTGTGGTCTCATGGTCCCGATTTCTTGACCAAAGGAGAGTGCGACTGGCCCGCATCATGTTTACCGGCCCGTACGCTTCCTGAGCTGCGGCAAAGGGTGCTAGTTGCCAGCCCCAGATGCTTTGATGTCAGTTTAGGATGCAAGTTTGCAAATTCCTTTCATAACCTGCGTCGTGTCTTCGGCTATATATATAAATTTCGGAATCGCATCAGACATCCCAGTCTAACAGTAGATTGGATACACAAAGGCACTCAACTACTCTTGCGGAGCATCCAGAAGGCGAATCTGAGTGATGAGTATAGGGCTCTTCAAGACGGACGGACGATCGCATCATCCAGCTCTATTGCCTCGCTTAACCCATTCATCGATGAGTGTGGACTTCTTCGTGTTGGTGGCCGTCTAAAGCACTCGAGCCTGGATTTCGATGCTCAGCATCCGATTATACTTCCGAGTCATCATCTTGTCACACGCGCTATCATCATGCATTTTCACAGGCGTCAGCTGCATGCCGGACCTCGTTCTCTGCTTGCTCATATTCGGCTCCACTATTGGCCTATTGGGGGGCGTAGGGACTGTCTCCAGCGTAACAACAAAATGCATTATGTGTTTTCGAGCTAAACCGGTCCTGGCTGAGACAATCATGGCTGATCTTCCTCGCGATCGTGTTAGTGGCTCGCATCCTTTCGCTGTCACTGGAGTGGACTACTGTGGACCGTTTTACTACAAAAGCGAGATTCGTAACAAAGGACCAGTAAAATGCTACATCTCGGTCTTCATTTGCTTCGCAACAAAGGCAGTGCATCTCGAACTGGTTCCTGATTTGTCAACAGCAGCCTTTCTCAATGCACTTAAGCGGTTTATTCTTACCAGATGTAAACCTATTCGCATATGGTCGGACAATGCGACAAATTTCGTCGGAGCCAAGAATGACCTAGCTGAACTCAAGCGACTCTTCCTCAGCGAGAAGCACATCGACTCTGTCCGAGAGTTTTGTGTCTCTGACGACATCGAATGGGAATTCATCCCACCTCGCTCCCCACACTTTGGTGGACTTTGGGAGGCAGCGGTGAAGACAGCAAAATACCATTTTTATCGGTCGGTCGGACCCTCGGTTTTGCCCCTGGATGATCTGCGCACACTCGTCTGCCACATTGGGGCAATAATAAACTCTCGACCTCTTTTTCCACTTTCAGAGCACCCTGCAGATCTGGATGTGTTAACTCCTGCGCACTTCCTTGGCACTGCGCCACTCGCGATTTATCCGGAGCCGGATGTCACCAAGCTAAACGTTAGCCGCCTAGATCGCTGGCAGCGTATAGCTTATTATCAGCAAATTTTCTGGAGTCGTTGGCGTGACGAATATTTAACGCTTCTTCAGCAACGGTCCAAATGGAGAACATCCTACCCGGGCGTTCACATTAATGATGTGGTCCTTGTAAAGGATGAAAACTTGCCACCCCTTAAATGGCCACTGGCTCGTGTGGTCGAGCTTGTTGCTGGTTCTGACGGCGTTTCCCGAGTAGCTGTTCTCAAGACGTCAACTGGAACAATAAAGCGAGCTGTGCGCAAGTTGTGTGCGCTTCCGAAAGAGGATGCTGTTGAAAGCCCGTGTCTTTCAACGGGGGGAGAATGTTTGGTTACGCATGTAACCGCGCCAAACAATGTTTAACCTTTCGATAAGCTATGCTCTGCGCAGTATAAGAGCAAGTTAACATAACTGTTGTTTTGCATATGAGCGATAAGACTCTCCCCGTCTGGGAGCAACAGCAGCAGCAGCTGCAATTCGGCAGCTAATCAGTTCTATTTTATCGATCGTGAACTCAAGTCGCGGCGCGGTATTCGACATCGCTTGCCGACATATAACTAGTTTAAGTTCTCAATTCGGAGCTTACTATTAACAATTATAACTTTTAAGTTTGGCCACGAAGGCAAATAAAGTAAATTATATTAATGCAAATTTCGGTGCATTTTTATTTATTTATTTTATAAAGCTATTGAAAAAGCTCAATAGCTCAATATGCTTAATGTTTATGATAAGCCTATGTATTTAGGTTTTGCTGTTTTGGAACTATCAAAATGGCAAATGTATGATTTTCATTACAATTATATGAAGCCAAAGTTCCAAGAGAAAGTCTCACTAAACTATATGGATACAGACTCATTCATATATTCTATTGAGACTAACGATTTCTATAGTGATATTGCGGATGACGTAGAGATGCGTTTTGATACTTCTGAGTATCCCATAGAGTTAGCTCAAAAATATGGAATCAAGACGTGCAACAAGAAAGTTTTAGGTATGATGAAGGACGAAAATTGTGGTAAGAGAATGCTAGAGTTTGTTGGCCTTAGAGCTAAAATGTATTCATTGTCTCTTGAGGGGGTGGATGCGTGAAAAAATCGAAAGGTGTAAAAAGATCTGCATTAGATAAGTTAAATATAAATAGCTATAAGGAATGTCTATTCGAAAGTAAGACATTTAATGATAGTATGCTAATGTTTAGATCTAAGATACATTACTTGTATACGCATAAAGTAAGAAAAACAACTTTAAGTTCTAGAGATGATAAGAGAAAAATAAGAGAGAGATGGCATTCAACGTATGCTTGGGGTCATTAGAGAATTAATTCATAATGTGTTAAGAAAAAAAAAAAAACAACAAATATATATATATAAACAACATTGTAATAATAATAATAAATACAAACATTGTAAATAGATCTAAGAAAAAACAAAATATTTAAATAAATAAATATATAATTAAATCAAAATAAAAATACTTTTCTCTCTTTTATTTTAATGTAAGAAAACTGAAAATTTGGCTTGTAGGTAAGAAAATTACAAAAGGATATACACACATATGTATATGTGTATCTGTGTGTGTGTGTGCTTGGGAGTGTTTGCGAGTGTGTGTGTGTGTGTGCTTGCGAGTGTTTGCGTATGCCTCTTTTTATCAAATTTAAATATAGCTGAGCTGTACCAGTGTAAAATGAAGGTGAAGTAAATGGAAAAAGAAAAAAAAAACACAAAATCTTTATATGTAATTGTATGCTGTTTATTAATTGAATAAATTGAAAATAAATAACAAAACCAAGATATATTTTTTGTTTATATATATATATTTTATTTAGATTTACTTAAGATTTAAATACACTTTAAATATTTTTAATAAAATTTAAAAATTCTATATTTTTTTCAAATGCATTGTCTGCATCAAAAATTGAACGTATGTCCCATTCCTCGGTGATGGGCTCCTCGGCAAGTAGCTCCTCGAAAGTGAGTTCCATCCTCTGTCCCTCTTCAGTGATATCAATCACTTCGATATCGTCCTCTTCTGTTTTCTGTTTTTTGGTGCTCTGCTCCTCCTCTTCCTCATCCTCAATTTTACGTTTTTTGTCTCTTGGCAGAATGTTTAGCAGTTCCAGAAAGTCAGCTGTGTCTTCTGGATCCACACAAGCTGCTTCTCTTCCAGGGATCGGCCACGGCATGAGCTCTTCAAAACGAAGGTTCGTCAGATTTTCGCTAGACACGAATTCGAAGGAGGCTTCCATGTTGTTCGACATATTATTTTTGTAGGAGGCAGTTCTAACCAAGACACTCTTTTATATGCCCTGTGTTCCCGTGCACTGTGTGCATACCAAGTGGTGCACAGAATATTAATTTTTGTAATATTCTTTACATTTATTTGTGACATATTGATAGTAAACACATGTTTGTTTTTAGGTCTTTTGTATTTTATTTTATTCTTTTTTTTTTTATTTTTATAAAACTTTATTAACATTTATGCAAGAGTTGTGGTCATTTGAGAACCCAATCCATTTAACTAGAACTCTCTTATTTCGTCGCCTTATTATCTTTTCAACCAAGTAAGTGTCTGGAAATTTTGTTTTCCTCAACTCCTCATTATAGAAACCTCCTTTCAGAACTGCACCTTGATAGTCTTCTAGAATGTATGTAGTTGGATTGGTATTTTGTATTTTATTGACTTTAAAAATTTCAGTTGTCCAGTTTGGTGTATACCCCTTTTCAAATGTATGTTTATGCTTACTAATTCGTACATAATCTCCAACACGAAATTTACTTCCATTAAAGATTTTTATATGATTGTAGACAGTGTTCAATAAGCTGGTTTCATTTGATGAATTTACTTTGATAGGTGCCATTTGAATTGTTCTATGATGGTTTTGATTATATTCAGTTATCAATTGTTTATAAATTTTAATCCAACAATATGTTCCATTATAACTAAACTCTCTCCACATCATTTCCTTTAGCGTTCTATTAAAACGCTCAACAATTGACGCTTTAAGGCTACTATAAGTTGAATAATGATTGATGTTATGTTTTTTACACAAAGCTTTAAAGTCTTTATTAAAAAATTCTTTTCCATCATCGGTCTGTAAATTCTTTGGAATTCGGTTCTCCTTAAGAATACTCGAAAACGAGTGCTTAACTTCTTTTGCCGATTTAGTTTTTAGCGCTTGGCCCCAAGCATATTTAGAAAACGTATCAATAACTGTCAATAGAAATCTATAGCCTTTATTCGATGATGAGTAGTTTCTCATTTCCACTAAGTCTGCTTGCCAATGATCGTCGATTCCCTTCATAATAACTCTCCGACGTTTAAAATTTCTACGAGCTGGGGCATGTAATTCGTCTATTAAACTCTTTCTATCCATCTTTCACTTTTTAACTATTGTTTTTCATATATAACGTTTCTTTATTTATTTATTTATTTATTTTTTTTTTTTTGCTTTATAACCAAGAACTAGGCTCTTGTTTTTTTTTGGAAAAGTGCTGTCTACAAAACATTTTTAATATGTTTGAATTTGGCACCAAAACCTTAACCATTAACAATATACACTTCAAACAGGTGGAAATTACTTTTCTTTTTATTCCGCTCATTTGAGTAATGTCCGAACTTGTTAACGGTCATATAAATTATAACTCTTAGCACACATAAGACACATTATTTATGTATTTTATTATCGAATCTATTAGAATCGAGTGTAAAATTTATATTTTGACTTCCACCGTTCAATAAACTTTTAATTGAATCTAATTGGGAGGTAAAATCATCTCTTAAAGAACTTTCTGCTTGTTTCAAGAGTTCTTCCATTTCAATTTTGTTTTTATTAACCTCATGAAGAATAGAAAATGACATTTCACTTATTGTTTTCTGGTCCATTTGATATTTTCCTTCTAAAAGTTTCTCTATACTCTTCATTGTTTCTTCGACTTTTCTTTCTAAAAATACTTTATTAACTACATCATTATCTTCTAATGGATCACCCACATTTTTAAGACGTTTGTTTGAAAAAATAATGTTATTATCAACATCAACTAGAACACCAACCATTTGATTTTTTATACTTGTTCTTTCTTTTCCAACTCTGCTCGAGAAGAAGTGACCAAACTTGTCAAGAGGCATTTTGATAGTAATTAATTATTGTTAAATACACTATCATTTATTTAATAAATAATTTTTGCTTCACGAAGTTCTTCAATTATTGAAACTATTTCATTATTATGATTAGTGTTACCAGCTGTCTGTGAGGCAACTAAAAGTTTTAGTCTTTCAACGATCTCATTTGGATCATCCCAATACACATAATTTGGCTTACTTAAGCTGAGCGTCATTAGACTTCCACCTTTATGCGTAGATTTATTGTTTAGAGGTGTAGACATTGCACTTGGATCGTCATTAATTGAGAAAAGCTTTTTTATTATTTTAGTGTACTTTTTTGAACGATTTCCCTTGAGCTGACCATTAGATTGGTGATTTTTTCTGTGTGCATTTGTTTTTATTAAGATTTTCTGATATACATCCAAGTCCACATCATCGTAGCCTTTAGGATCTTTTAAGTAAATCAAAGAATATAATCCAGGTGTAAGATTCCAATTTTCACCACTTTCCAACTCAATTTTCTTGTTGTTAACAGTTATTTTAGAACTCCCCAATATAATTTGTCCACTTTTTTTAGTAGGTCCAAATGCTTTATCTAGCTTTTTCTGACGTTCCAATTCATTTACACTAAGATTAAAGATCTCGTCTGTTATTTCATTCGTTTGACTATAGTCTGCATTACTAGTTGAACTGGATTTATTATAATCCTCCTCGCTTGGTGCAAACGTCAACTCTCGTGGCTGAAGCTCGGATATTCCATTATCAAATGCATCATAATATTCACTATAGTTTTTAGCCTTAGTGCTTACTTCTCCTTCATTTTCTTCTTTTTTTTTACTTTCATCAACTGATTTACTATTTCGTTCCCTCTGACTATTTTCTTCAGAGGTTGTGTTATTGGTTTAAACGTTTCCTCTAATTGATACTCATTTGCGGCTCTACCTAATTTAATGCTTTGAAATTTTCTTTTTAGTGCGAGTCTTGTTTTTGTTAATTCTTTCAGAAGATGTTCATCCATTTTAACTATAAAACGATCAGCTCTAAACCGATAAACACCCCCTATAGGCGGTTTGTGGTTTTCAAGCGGTTTGGCTCAGTTTAACAAGCGGTTTTTTACCGTTTTTAAGCGGTTTGGCACAGTTTAACGTGCAGTTTTTTCATGCAGTTAACCACCGGGTTTCAAATAATTTCTGTTGTAACCAACACAAGTACTATAATCAAACTAAAGATAGTCTGGCTGTTTATAGCTGATATATACTAAAAATATTAATTTGCATTCTTTGTATTTATTTATTTATTGAAAAGTTGAATACAATTTACTTTAAATAATCGTTTTTATACTGCATTAATAGAAATCTTAAACATAAGTGTCCACAATTAAAAGAATCAAATCGTTGAACTTGATTATAATTGTATTTTATATTCTCTCCTAAATATCTAATAAGCTCTAAAGGTGGTGGCAAATTCCCAAAACTATCAAAATATCTGATTTGCTTATCTCTTTTGTAGTAAGCTACCCAATGTGTTCCAACTCCACTTGAAAGGTCCAAGTTAACAATACCACTTTCCCTTCTGTGTACTCGTTTTGGTAATGAGTCTCTCATAAAAACACCTCTGAAAAAGGGGATATGTTTGCGAGTAAAATTCATAATGTCAATGTTTGAAAGCGGCTTATTAGGTAGCTGTCTTAAAAGTTTTTTGGATGGCCAGTTGATATACCATATCCCTTTTGATATGGTTTTAAATAGAGGCGATTGCCTAAAGCGATGAGCTTCCATTTTTTCTGTGTATGTCGTTTATTCTCCTCTAATTCTTTCTTTGCATTTTTCGCGCTATTAATGCTCTTTGCAATAGATGCACCACCAGAGGCAAGTCCGCCTAAAGCAAATACAGTTATAATCAGCAAAGTGATGAACAGACGCCGAAACAAGAAAAGAAAACTCAAAACGAACATTCGTATATGTGTGAGTCACAGAGTAGTGCTCTTTTCGCGTCTGATAAAAATGTGCGTCGCGACGTATGGTGTGTCGATAGTGGCGCCACATCTCATATGTGTAACAATCGTACGGCTTTCATAGAGTATACAGAAACTCAACAAAGCGTGCTAGTGGCGGGCAATGAAACAATAAAAGCACTTGGTATCGGGATCGTGCGTGTTAAAACTAAATATTCGGTATTTAAATTAAAAGACGTTTTATATGTACCGAACTTACAAACGAACTTTTTCTCAGTCAGCAAAGGTGCTGAGAACGGTCTTCAAATAAACTTTAATAACAAAGGAGCCAGTATTAAAATAAAAGTGGATAACGAAATGGTGATTTTTGCTCATAAAGAAAACGGATTGTACTTATTCCACAATTTGATGGAATCAATTTATATATCGTGTTTGATACAAATATAAGCAGCGGTTTTCTCAACCGAGACTACTATCTGAGGCCTTTACACGCTCCCACGCTCTTATCAGCCAAATGTGAATCAGCTATATGACGATCGCTCAAATCATTATCATTTGAATATGCTATGTCGTACTCCCTACAAGCAGCATCTAATGGATGTATTCACTGTTCGCCTTGTACCAAGCGATTTTTTAGCTATGTACATGGACCACAGAACTGATAACCTGGTATATGTATCTCAAATGGGAGGAAGTTTATCATTTTATCAATAAGACCTCTACCTTGATAGAGCTGGTATATCTTCTGCAAGTCAAACATTGCATATTTCGCTCTATTAATGTCTTGCAATAGCTGCACTACCATAGGCAAGTCTGCCTAATGCTTCAAGTGCAGTTATAATTTGTATAGTGGACGCATTTGATCCACTAATAGCAATAACTTTAATTTATTCATGTTATGTCGTTTATTCTCACTCTAATTACTTGTCTTTGAATTATTTCGAGCTATTAATGCTCTTTGCAATAGATTGCACCATTAGAGGCATATGTCCGCCTAATGCTCCGAGTGCCGTTATAAATTAGGTATAAGTGCTAAGAAATCACCAATTGTAAAACTTACTCAGAAATTCATTGAGAACATGTTTTTGAGATATCTGTTGGATTATACGAGCTTAGCGATATAAGAAATATTATTATTGAGAAAATGGAGGAAAAAAAGAAATAAATTAAATCTCCCAATCATTGAAAGTAACAATAATACGCTTCAAGTAATGATTTCGACCAAGGAACAACCTATATATTTTTACAAAGCTAATACTATTGGTCAATTATTCGGATTTAACAAAAAGGTACTAAAGCCGAATTCTATGCACATCTCAGACCAGCCTGTGGATATTTTAAAAGTAAATACAATTCGAATAGAATGTAACATTGTGAGCGGATTGTTTGTTAATGCAGAATCAAGTCATGTATTGCATGAGTTTGCTTTAAATGTTCCTCCAGGCTATAAAATGAGTGAGAAGCCCAGTAATCTTATTTATTTCCCCGTGAACACGAGAGAGATACATTCATTAAAAGTACGGATTGTTGATCAGAACGGAAATTTATTTAATTTACGTAATGAGAGTGTTACACTTCGGACATTAGGCAAGTATTAAGTTGCAACAAATATATGACATCTCAACTTTAGTTGTAATAATCAAATCATAAGTGTAATCGCCCACCAACATAGTTTAAACTCGAAAAGTGTTACTAAGCGACGTGTCGTAATAAACATTGAAGCATATATTGGATGTCCACTGTTGGAGCGAAAATCCTTTCCCCGCGTCAGGGAATGCCTGGATAAGAAAATTAAAACTGAGTCGCACCAGCGTTGTGTACTCAAACGAAGTTTATTCAAGACTGTACAATTAACATTAAAACTATCGATCATATGGGACTTAACATACTTATGTTACTGATGCACGATTGCACTGAACATTATTTTCAACACCCTTCCACAATGCAATCATGCTTACAATTCAATTTATATTTCGCCTTTTTTAGCAGCAACACTTCCGCCTGATTTCCTTCAGAATATCCTTGAGGTTGCTTCATATAAATAGTATCCTTTAGAACATCCAGTCGTGCCATAAAATGCTCTATTTGACCGTGAGCATCTCGCTTTAAACTGTAGACCCATTTGCAACCAATTGCACGATGACCTTTTGGTAAATCTGCCAGCTGCCAGGTTTGATTCGTAATCAAAGCCTCATACTCCTTTCGCATCGCTTCTTGCCAAAACGAAGCATGCGAACCGCTTATAGCTTCCTCGTAGGTTGCTGGAATGGGTACCTCACTTGTATCCATAGCGCTGAGTATATTATATTGCTTCCCTGGGCGTCCAGGTTTGCCCGTCCTAAGCAATTTCGGTCTACCAGGTCCAACTCGTGGTCTCTGCTCTTCCTCCAGCTTTACGTCATCTTTGGCACTTTGAAAGGTTTCATCCGCATTACTTTGATCCGTAGCATCTGACCGAGATGTGATGTCTTCGCCGCTGGAGCTCGCCCCAACTTCATCACCATCATCCTCTTCGTCAGCTTGCTCTCTCGATGCCCTACATTTGCCATATCAAATGTGATTGCTTCGCCCTTTGCCTTCTCCAGATAGCTGGCCTCATCAAAGAGAACATCTCTTTTGTCGACAACTGTCTTGGATTCTGCATCGTAGAGCCGATAGCCTTTTGCCTGCACTGAGTAGCCAACCATGCGGTATTCCTTCCCTTTGGGCTTAAACTTGCTTTTATGACGACCCTTGTCCAGTGCCACTGCAATGGAACCAAAAACCTTTAGGTGACTAATCGATGGTTTCTTGCCAGTCCACGCTTCCATTGGAGTCATCCCGATCAGTGCCTTTGTGGCTGCACGATTGCGTAAATACACCGCTGTATTTACTGCCTCTGCCCACAGTGACTGATCCATGCCTGATTGATCCAATAAGCATCTGGCCATCTCCACAAGCGTACGATTAGCTCGTTCAGCAACACCATTTTGTTGCGGAGTGTACGCCACCGTCAATTGCCGTGCAATTCCATTGTTTTCAAAAACCCGTTGAACGTTTTGTTCACAACGCGTCCAGCACGCGATCAGTCCCCCGTGCGCCACCGAGTCTCCACCGGAACCCGTCCTCCCGTTCCCGCCGCTGCCCGGGGCTTGCCGTTTCGGCCCACCACGTGTGCCCGTTCCAGAAGTCCTTCGCCGGCCGTTGATCCCGGAATGGCTGCACGTGAACCTTGTTCAACATGCACGTCTTGCACGACACGCGTTGCAACACGTCAACATTTTCCATTCCTCGCACCAGCGTCTTGTTTGCCATTTCACGCAAACTATCATAATTTAGATGACCATATCTGTTATGCCATAATTCGCCGTCCGACTTAACAGCTGCATAACATCTGTTACGATGACCATCAAACGTATACAGATTTCCTACTCGTTTGGCCTCGAGTATACATTCGCCGCCTTGGAATACTCGTGCACTGCTTGCATCGAAATGTACCTTGCACTTCTTTGCTACGGCTTGTCCCACCGACATGAAATTGCCTGTCAACTTTGGTACGTACAATACGTTGTGTAGTACCAGTGTACACAAATCTGTTTTCATTTTCACTTCACCTCTGCCTTCTGCTTGCAAGGTGCCGGCGTCCGCCAAACAGATCGTTTCGGTATGCGCCTCAAACTTTGAAAACATTTGCTTATCGCAACACATATGACTTGTTGCTCCACTGTCCAAGCACCAGCTGAGTTTCTTAAAACTGCTTGCATCCAATGCGTTCAGTAAGCTGCAATTCTTTTGTCCGGTCGCTATGACTTCATTTTTGGGAATTATTCTGCGACAATTCGCTTTAATATGCCCTGTTTCACCACATTTGTAACAGGCGATCTTTTTCAAATTTTTCTTTGTGGTGACCTTCGCAGTAGCGTTATGCCGTTGTCTAACTGTAAAGACCTGCGCGATATCGCTCTGCTTCTCTGCGCCTTCTTTCCTCTCGCCTTCTTCCTTCAACTTTATGCACAGAATTTCGAACGCTGGCAGACTGTCGCGCGTCTCGATGGCGACAACGAAATTCTCATAATTGTCTGGAAGGCTGGAAAGCAAAATAATGATTTTGAGCTCGTCAACTATTTGTATTCCAACTCCGGCAAGCTGATCCACGATTTCATTAAATGTGATCAAATAGCTAGCCATGCTGTGCCCCTCCGCCATGCGAGAATTAAGAAACTTTTTGTAAAGCGAGACTTTACGAACCGGCCGGCTTGGCTGATGGATTTCGCGCAACTTAATCCATGCCTCCTGCGACGTTGTGCAATTCTTGATGTATCCCAATTGCGATGTTTTAACACTTAGCGTGATCGTTGCCAATGCCTTACGATCCAACGCACTCCAGTTAACATTTTCACCCACATCAGACTTCTGTAAATCCCCCGACGCAACATCCCATAAATCCGCATGCACCAACACGCTTCGCATCTGTATGCTCCAAGAATCATAATTCTTTTCTTCAAGCTTCTCTATTTGGTACAGCCCACTCATGTTTATTATTTGCGACGCAATTCACTTTTACACACACGTAACTGCCGATTTGTCTTTTATTTCATCCGAGTTCGTAACTCTGGATACCGAGTCAAAATAAACCGTAAACTATCTTATCAGGCCACGTGCTCTGGGCCCATAACCTGTTGGAGCGAAAATCCTTTCCCAGCGTCAGGGAATGCCTGGATAAGAAAATTAAAACTGAGTCGCACCAGCGTTGTGTACTCAAACGAAGTTTATTCAAGACTGTACAATTAACATTAAACTATCGATCATATGGGACTTAACATACTTATGTTACTGATGCACGATTGCACTGAATGTAAAATAACATTATTTTCAACAGTAAACATGAGCTAATACTACTCATAACTAAAAATATGGACGATGTATATCATAGTAAAATTGAAAGTGCCGAGTATAAATTAAATATATCAAATATTACTTGGAAAGTACCACATATTACTCTCAGTGATGAAAAGGAATTAGTAATGTTTAATATAACAAAAAGCGGAGGCTCACTACCAGTAGCATTCCGCAGTTGGGATTGTTATCTCAATCCAACATTAGCAGAAGGTACTTATCATGTGTGGAATGTTGAGCTTGCAGCAATTAGAGAACGCCCTCGGTTTGCTTTAATAGGCTTTTCACTTGATAATAAATTGATTCAAAATCAATTACGAAACTTGAAAGTGCATTTGAACTCTGTGGCGTATCCATATGATGATATGAGTATAAATTTTAATCGTGATCGATTTGCAAGTTTGTATGATATGTATGCAAGTTTCCAAGCAAGTTAGTATATGAAGCAGTCTGAACCGTTGCTAACTCCTAAGGAATTTAAAGAAAAAGCACCGATTGTTGTTATTGATTTAACACATCAGAATAAGACTGTTAAAACAGGACCAATCGATATTAGAGTTTCCATTGAGTTGGAGAGTTCAAGTATTAAAAACACTAAAGTATATTGTCTACTTATGCATGATCGGTTAGTTGAGTATTCACCATTAACAGGATTAGTTCAACGTATTGTTTAATTCATTTTAATGGAGAATCAAGTAGCTGTCGACATTCAAGGATTTTATGGAAATAACAACTATTTTACATGCTTTAAGAAATACACGAGTTGTACTAGATTTACTATAGACTTATATTTGAATGTCATATAGAAAGAATAACTATATTGAATAAAGTAAAATAATTCTTTAGTTGCAATTCTGCTTTTGAAGAATACACAACAGAATGGGTCTAATTTCGAATTTTGGAATTAAAACAAATGTTGGGAAAATTGATGATTTCCTCAAGGAGTTTGAGGATGTGCTATTTCCTGAGCATTCCAAATTGTTGGAGGAATATCGAGAATTCAATCAAAATATGGAAAGGGGTATTAATAATAATACACTTTAAATGAAAATGAATATTAGAATGATGAATATTTTAGAGCAGAGTGGACTGTAAAAAGGGAGAGTAAAACACACACACGCTCACACAAACACACACACACATTTTCTTAAAAAGGTCATTGAACCCAACCTCATACCCGAAATCATGTACATGCATACTTGTGCGAGAGGTTACAGGCTACTCGCCTTGTGCACAATCTCCTCCTCCTCCTCTCCAATGAAATCTTGTTCGAACACACACACAACTGCGTTAGGTGCTCACCGATCTTCTACTTGACTCAAGCCTATAGATGTCAAGTTACATGTTTTGTACACAAACTAGGCCTTAGAAAAAACATAATCACGTACGCACACAGTAGTGCTATATCCACAAGCCAATGTCAAACAGCAATATGAAAAGGGAAGCCCATAAATCGATCATAAATGATTACACACGGATACTAACCCAACACACATTTTCTTAAAAAGGTCGTACACAAGTGCTAAGTATGTACTAAGTGATCCTCAAGCCATTCACAAGCCCCAATATGAAAAGGGACGCCCATAAATCTATAGCCTTCGATCATAAATATCTCACACTGATACCAACTCAACACACATTTTCCTCAAAAAGATCCCTTCCACCACACATTTTCCTCAAAAAGATCACTCCCACCACACATTTTCCTCAAAAATTACTCACACCACACATATTCCTCAAAAATTACTCACACCATTCGCCCCCATACCTAAAAACTAATGGGGCAATACAAATTAATGGGCAATTAAAAAATGAAGTGACTTCCTGTGATATAATCCCCAATTCCCTACTCACGCGCCCTGGGCCCACAACCTGTTGGAGCGAAAATCCTTTCCCCGCGTTAGGGAATGCCTGGATAAGAAAATAAAACTGAGTCCCACAAGCGTTGTGTTCTCAATTAAAGTTTATTCAAAACTGTCTATTTGGCATTTTATTATTTATTATTTATTTGGGGTTTTGTGCACTGCGACCTGATTGATCTATTGTGCCCCCTTCCGAGCTTATAGCTCCTCCATCAACCCGAGTTCCTGAACAAATGTCAGGATCTTTGATGGGTCGAGGGCTGCTATGTCTTTGACATTCACAACATGCATCCCTAGGATGCTGCATCTTCTCCTGGCAAGGGCGATGCATTTTGTTAGGATGTGAGTTGAAGACTCCTCCTCGATCTCACAAAACATTGGCTGCTGCTACAGATACCCATTTTGGACAGGTTGCTTTTTAGTCTACAATGTCCTGTCAGTAGACCGACAAGTATACTTAGCCTATTCCTGCCCATGGATATTATTTGCTTAAATCGTTTCTGATTATAGCCGCTTAAAAGACATTTGGCCTGTCGGAGTCCCGGTGCTTCCTCCCAGCTCCGCAGTCTCATTTGCCTTTCTTCATTCCTGAGGTGCAGCCGTATTGTGTGTTTGCCTATGCCACAAAACGGTTTGAAGTTACCTTCGTCCCATTTATAGCGTTTATTGCTGCTATACTATCGGATAGGATAGATATATCCGCATTCCGATAGTTGCGCTTTAAATTAAATTCCGCACACCTCCCAATGGCACACACCTCAGCTTGGAATATGCTGGTGTACATCCCCAGGGATTCATGGTATAATACCCGAGGACCCACCACTCCCAGGCCTGTTCCCTGATTGGTGAGTGATCCATCGGTGTACCATTTTATGGTGTGCGGTTTCATAGGATGGATTTCATCTAATGATGTCCATTCCTTTTTGCAACTCGTTTGAACTTTAAAATTCCGCTCGAATATATATTCTGGCTTCATTTCATCCCTATGTTGTAACAGGAGGGGAAGTTCATCTGAGAGAAGTTGGGCATCTTTATGACTCAGTATGTGTCTGCTCCCAACTCCTTCTGCTGACATCCTCAAGATTGTAACTTTCTGTTGGAGCCTTATGGTGTGGTGGAGTGGCGTGAGCTCCATTAGGGCTTCCAGGGCCATTGTAGGGCAGGTGCGCATTGCCCCTGTCATACATACGCAGGCCATTCTCTGCAATTTTTGCAATTGTTTCTTTACGGTGGCTAACCGTGCTCTATCGCCCCATGCTATCACTCCGTAAGTCAGCATGGGTCTTACAACCATTAGGTATAACCATCTGATTATCTTTGGTGACGTACCCCATGATTTCCCTGCTATACTACGACATGTATAAAGCGCTCTAGAGCACTTCATCATCGTGTTTCGCACATGGATGCCAAAGTTTAATCTGCTGTCAAATGTGACGCCGAGGTATTTCACCTCCTTGCTTATATCTGATAGGCTCCCTAGGAGCCGTATCTGTTTCATTCTCTGTAGCTTATACCGTCTAGTAAAGGGGACAATGACTGTTTTAGTAGGGTTCAGGTTGAGTCCAACCTCCCTACACCAGTCACTCGTAATCTTTCTGATGTTATAGTCCACCAGCTGATGGGTCTGAAGGACTTTGGGTTTGTGATATCTTTCTTCCCTGCCTTGGGGATGAAGACCACCCTAGCTCTACTCCAGGCGATTGGTATATGTCCAAGAGCAAGGCTACTTAGTAGCATTTTCCTAAAACAAGAGAGGAGCAGGTCCTGACCCTTTTGAAGAAAAATTGGCAATATGCCGTCTATTCCTAAAGATTTATAGGGTTGAAATGTGCCTATTGCCCATTTCAATCTCTCCACGGTGACTGTCGACTTGGCACATGCCCAGTCGTCAGCCGATGGTCTGTACCAACCTCCACTGTTGACCGCGTCATTTTGAAGGGGTGTACTGCCTGGAAAATGCGTTTCAAACAGTCTATTTGGCATTATAAATATCGATTACAAAGAGACTTAACATATGTATTGATGCACGTTGTGGGAAGCAAGCTTTGCTCAAGGTGAAAGCTTTGCTGCGGATAAGTGCTGATTATTTCCTGAATGCAAGAGCTTACCCCACGTATATAACGCCCAGATCAGCTTTGAAAAGGTCCCTTTTCTATTCGCTATGGTCATGATGCACGTCGAAGTAAAAGTGCAGATCGCCAGTGAAAAATTTGATTTAACACAGGCATCGAAATTAACCAAGTTTAAATAACCTATAAGCCCCATTGCGGAAAAAAATCAAAATTTTCCTAACCAAAAACCAAATTAAAAAATAATTCCGCAACAAACCCCATCTTTAATGGTAGAAAGGTCGGCGTAACAGAGGCCTAAATTCAAGCAGATGGAGAAAAAAACTGAAAAAATAATAATAATTTAAAATAATCAAATTTAAACAATAACCACCACCAAAAATACAAAAATAAATAAAAGAAAAAAAAAACCAAACCAATACTGCATTTTTGAGAGGATCCGCACGTGTCCAATTGAGCACCATCATCGCCCCCTCATCACTAACGTGTACCGGCGCAGTGCAGACGTCTCATCGTTATCCTAATCGAATTTGTATATATTTACATATATATAAGTGATCTGCAGTTTAATTTCTTTTTCTTGAAATATAAAATTTGTTAAAAAAAATCTCCACGAAAAAGTGGCAAATTTGGTAGTCATGTTAAAAAAAAAAAAAAAAAAGAATGTAAAAAAATATAAAAATTACAAAAATTAAGAACATTTGATGTTCGTACACCTTCAAAATTATTGGAAAAAAAATTTGTTTAAAGAAGTTGTTAAAAGTATATTTACTTATTTCTTTTTGTTGTTAAAATTTTTTTTGTTAATTTTTTACTATGCATAATTATTGGCAGTTAAATTAAATCGTTCAACAGAAGAACTAAAATATTGATATATATTCATGTGTGGAATAAATTCAAATGCAAGACCCTATCGACGTCGAAAGGCATTTCTTCGCTGGATAATCAAGTAAGTCACAAGGTTTCAATGTGTTAATTGCCGGTAGTTGTGCATTGAGGAAAAACCAAAGGAGAAAATAAAAGAAGAAAAACAAAGAGAAAAACAAGAAAAGAGACATAATTAGATTACATATACATATACATTTACTTTAGTAATGTTTTCCACACATTTTTAGGAATCTGATTTTTGATAAAATATATCTTTTGAGGTTGTGTTAAACGTAGAACCATTTAAGGATGCCTAAGAGTATGCAATAAAAAGAGGAAGGATAATTATAAGAAACAATTGTTAAAATTTAATACACGTATGCTACGAACAATTTTATTGCATAGTTAAGTACTAGATTAAGACATTTGGAAAAAAATGCAGCATCAAACAAAAGAATATATTTTGTAATCTTCTATAAGTTTAAGTTTAGTTTAAAAAAAACTTGTTTACTTGACATACCCATTGAACAGACAGAGGAGATAAATTCGGCGCGAAGTTCTTGTAGCTTTTGAATATAGAGGACGCTGTGAGTGCGTATCTATACATGAGCTGTTAAGCTTGGCGGAGAGTCACTCACTCTGTATTCCTTCAGTTCACAGTGTAATTGCAATCGCCCAAAAAAAATTTCCCTCTACTACGTTGGGTAAAATTGTTGGTTTGTTTTAGTAGTTCACTTAAGTTAATTATTTTGGCCATATAGTAGGAAATTCTTTTTATGATAATGCATGTAAATCGCAGCCCTATCAATCAGTCGCAGACTGAATCAAGAAATGACACATGTATAGTGTGTACTTGTGAAATAAACAACCATGTCTGATGACAAGTTGTAGCCATGTATTTCACCAGAGATGCTTGGAGAGTTGGTTTGAAGCGAATGCCCAATGTCCTCGGTGCAATACTGCGTGCACAATTGGAACATGCAAGTTAGTAGTTGGAAACTGTTCACCTACTGTGGATCGTACAGCCGCTAGTGCAAGGCCAGCTGGTGTTGTCCATCGTCCTGTCACTAGGAAGCTAGCAAGAACCATGGACCCAGCCGTCGAATTGGAAGCTAGTGCCCGACCTACAACGGGGTTGGATGGAAGCAATACATCGAATCCCTTAAGTACAGCTGCTGCGCCGAGAGAGACACGCACGAGGCGAGGTCGACCAACCAGAGGAAACACCAATCGTCATAACCCAGCAACGGATTATAATGTAATTCAATCCATGATTGAACAAACGGTGACAAGAATTTTATCATCGCTACATATTAGCCCGCCGACTAGCACGGTTCCGCCAGAAGAAATTCCCAGAGCCGTTTCTTCTCCCAGCTATCCGTCTGTGCACCACAGTCGAGTGGCGGATACCATGCAGAAATGGAACTTAAACTTTAATGGATCTGAAGATAGTTTGAGTGTGGAAGAATTCATCTATAGAGTAAAAACATTGACGGACGAAACTTTAGATAGTGACTTTCGTGGCCTATGCAAGCATATGCACGTTTTGTTTGTTGGTAAAGCCAGAGACTGGTACTGGCGCTATCATAAGGAAGTGTCTTCCATAGTATGGAAAGACTTTTGCGCCGCTCTTCGCCAACAGTTCAAAGAGTATCGATCTGATTTTATGATCAAAGAACGAGTGCGTTCCCGTAAGCAGAAGCCTGGAGAATCGTTTACCATTTTTTATGATGCGATCTCGTCCTTAATGGATCGGGCCACCGTAAAGATTGGTGAGGAAGAACTCTTGGAGATTCTAAAGAACAATCTTCTACCGGTCCATCGTCACAGACTATTGTTCGAAGAAGTTGAATCTGTAGGCCATCTCCGAAGGTTGGTACAGATGAACGAACATTTAATAAATGAGTTGCGTACCACGCCCTCAGAAATACCCAAACCGAAACTACCGGGTAACCGACAGCACGTATACGCCATGGAGGAAGTAGTACCCGAGGAGGAATCTAGCTCGGAAAATGACCCAGCTGCGGAAGTAGCCGCCCTACGTCAAGCAGGCCCAAAGGTCAAGTGTTGGAACTGTGAGGGAATGGGACATTTCTGGGAAGACTGCTTAGCCGAACGAAGAGTATTCTGCTATGGATGTGGAGCTCCGAATGTGTATAAGCCACAGTGCCCAACGTGTATACGCCGCCTTTCGGAAAACCGCCAGAAGGGGGCAACCAAAAACAGTCGGTTGTCCCTGTCGTAAACACAAACCCACTATCAAAAGCTGCACCTTTAGCGTCACCGCCCGTAATCATATTAGGCCGTGCAAAGGAAGAGTTTTTGAATAATACAAGGCAAACTAATTTAGATGATAGATATAAGGAAAAGTTAGAGAACTATTTAGCCATTAGAGACCGTATTTTTAGTGATGTCCCGGCTAAGTCTAAACCGAGTTCCGAACGGATCCGGAAATACTACAGAAAGGTTAGAAAATCTCGGCAGTTGTTAGTTTCAACTATTTTCAGTAGTGCAAAAGATATGCGAAGCTATGCTACAGTGTCGTTTTTAAATCGAATTGAACATGGCTTATTAGACACTGGTGCAAATGTCTCGTGTATAGGTGACAGTTTTGAAGGTCGAGATCTGATTACTATGCCAGAATTTAAGAAAATAAAATCGCATGTACAGACAGCGGACGGCAAGAGTCAGGACGTGATAGGTATTCTTAACGTTGTTATGACCTATAAGGACCAACAACGGCCTATGAAGCTGTTTGTTATTCCATCTATTAAGCAGAAGCTGATTCTGGGCATAGATTTCTGGAAAACCTTCGCCCTAGCACCAAATATAATCTCTGCGATAGAAATAGAGCCAGCTTCCGGGTCAATCAATTCTAATCTATTTCCCTTAACCAGATTACAGCAATCGCAATTAGACGTTGTCAAGAAATTATTTCCTTGCGGTGAAAATGGTCTTGGCCGAACAAAACTTATACAACATCATATTGAAATTGCAGAAGCCCAGACCTGTGAAACAAAGATTTTATCCGGTCAGTCCTGCAGTGGAAAAACTTGTCTTCGCTGAAATAGATCGCATGTTGAAATTAGGAGTTATCGAGCCTTCAACAAGCGCTTGGAGTTCACCTATGAGGATGGTCGTTAAACCAAATAAAGTTCGTCTATGTCTAGATGCAAGAAAACTTAATGACGTCACCAAAAAAGATGCTTATCCCCTACCCAGCATTGATGGAATCTTTTCGCGACTGCCCCGTGCTAATTTAATTACAAAACTTGATTTAAAAGATGCTTATTGGCAAATTGAGTTGAGTGAGGAATCAAAGCCCCTTACCGCGTTCACTGTCCCTGGAAGACCTTTATATCAATTTAAGGTAATGCCGTTCGGATTGTGTAATGCTCCGTCAACTATGTGTAGACTTATGGACAGTCTGATTCCGCCCGATCTTCGCAACTGCGTGTTCGGTTATTTGGATGATCTTTGCGTAGTGTCCGAGGACTTTGAATCTCATCTAACGGTCCTTGTACGACTTGCTGAACAATTCAAACGTGCAAACTTGACGTTGAACCTAGAGAAAAGTCACTTTTGTGTAACTAGCATTAATTACCTAGGTTACATAATTGGAAAAACCAATTGCATTTATGTCCAGAAAATTATCCCGATCTCAGCGTAACTACACTTCAGAGTATATACAACTAATTGCTGATTTTGAACAAAATCAATCGTGTTTTCCAGACATACAAATTGTCGACAAGCGTCTGTATAAACGTGTCAAGCACGCTTCAGCCTTGTGTCTTCACATGGGGGCATTCAGAAGACGTTGGAGAGGATCCGTCGAAATTTATTTTGGCCTGGTCTTGTAGCTGACGTACGCGATTTCGTTTGGGTTAGGTGATGTGTGTACAATAACAAAAGCTCCAAACTACACTCTTCGTCATCCTATGGGAGATCAGTTCGACCCTTTCAACGGTTGTTCATCGATTTGCTAGGTCCGTATCCGTGTAGCAAACAAGGACACATTGGCTTATTGATGGTTCTCGATCACTCTAGCAAATTTCATTGGGTGTGCCCTATTGTGAAATTCTACACAATGAAAATACAGGAATTTCTTATTGGTCACATTTTTAATTGCTATCGTGTCCCAGAAACGATTATCAGTGATAATGGTTCGCAGTTTAAAGCAAGTACCTTCAATGCATTTCTAACCAAACTGGGTATGAAGCACGTATATACCGCTCTTTATTCACCACTGGGCAATGCAGCCGAACGGGTGAATCGTTTATTGCTAGCTGCAGTGCGGTCCTATATTAATCTGGATCATCGCGAATGGGATATGCATTTGTCTGGAGTATCATGTGCATTGAGATCTTTAGGGTGCTCACCTTATAAGGTATTGTTTAGGTTAGACATGATAACACATGATCCAAGAACCAAGGACTACTGTCCATCGCTCGGATAACTTGGCTATACTGTGGCGTGATATTAAAAGGAACATACGAAAAGCATACGATCGTAATGCTGTCCAATATCGAAGCCAGTCTCGTTCCAGGAAAACCAGGAAGTGTTTTACCAAAACTTTACGTTAAGCAACTTTGCGAAGAACTTCAACGCAAAATTAGCCACAAAATTTGTGTCGGGTAAAAAAGAAACTGGGAAATTGCTTCTATTTATTAAAATATTTACAAGGACATGAAATAGGCACCTTCCATGCTAAGGATATTAAAGCCTGATTCCCGCTAATCATTACGTCTATTGGTGTTTGCTTTCTTTATGTTTACATCGCAGACTTTTGGGTGCGATGTAAAAGTAGATCTAGGGTAGGCAATGATTTTTTTCGTCGTGCACGATGGAAAAAATCGTTGCATACGTTGCTATCAAAACGTTGTGGAAAGCAAGCACTGCTCAGATGAAAGCTTTGCTGCGGATAAGTGTTGATTATTTCTTGAAGGCAAGAGCTTACCTCACGGACGTATCTAAGCCCAGATCAGCTCTGAAAAGCTGTCTTTTCTATTCGTTCGTCGATGTAAAAGTGTAGATCGCCGTTGAATAATTTGATTAAACACGTGCATTTTTAAGAGATTCCGCTCGCACAGTTAACATGCAATTCGGTTGTGTGTAGAATTGACCATAGTTATGGTTTTAATTGTGCGAGTACATAGTTACAGATTTTTTTTGGCCTCCAACATCGGGCCCCTATCTGTATCTGGTTTTTCGTGCATTGTAATTAATGGCTCGGACTGCTGCTGCTCCAGCTCGGACTGTTACTTCAGATCCGAAGGTTGTTGTTCCTGCTTTGATTCTAAAGTAGAGTTTGGTTTGGCGTTCCTGTTGGGCAAACCGTTTCGTTCAGTTTTTTTCGGTTGTTTTTGTACTGCTCGGCAATGGATAATTGGGATTAAACTCGCCCATCACAACCCACATCGAGAGTAGCACCTTGACAATGTTCATAACGGGCGACCAGCGCTCGTTGAGCACTTCCATCTCGGCACTGCAGTTCTGTGAGATGTCTCTCAGTTGCCGTCTAATCCGCACAGCCGGACCGTTGCACATGCACCGTTCGCTGGCAGCCAACAGGCTAGTGATTGCTCTTCCCTGTCAACTAGTGTTGTGCGCATTCCTGCAAGATGACAATATACTGGCAACCTGACAATGTCATCAAACTGGACACAGATACGGACGGTACAAGTGGGGTATCCATCCCTGGAACCAGGTCCAGTGCAGCCCATTTGCCGTATCGGCAATCTTTGCTTGTTTAAACAATTTAATGAACTTAAACAAATTAATTAAAGTGCTATACTAGCAGTAGATGGGCGAGTCAGTGTCTATATAGAGTATGCGTGTGTGTGTATTTTGACCAAAATAAATTAATGCAAACTTTATGTCTGGCAGGTATTTCGAATGTTCTACATAAGCAACAACAATATATTAATGCAAGTTTAAATTAAAGACAAATAAATATAAATAAATATTTTTACCGACTCTCCGTTAACAGCTAAGAGTTTAATTATTGAATCGCGTAATGTGGAAAATATTATTGTGCGATACCATCAGTTCGCGAATATATATCATATATCCTTACATGTATGCAATATTTATATTGCACAAATAGTTGGGCCTACCCCCCATCCACTCGGATTAATGGTCATGTAATTAATTCGTTCCACGGGGTTAGGTAGAGTAAAGGGTGGGAAATAAGGTTTTGATGTACCGGTTGTTGGATCCGTGAGATCATCCTTATTTTTCTCTACAATCCAAGGGCCGTCTTCCCTTAACTGCTTGGAGTTAAAAAAGAAAGTGCCAAGGTGCATTGGTGCGAAGCCTGACCGGCGGCTATAAAGCGGTGCCACGGGAACCTGGAGCCCGCCGAATTTAATTCCGTCCTGGGTGTTGGTGAGGCCCTTCGGGGAGTCACGTGGTGGCTGTGGTTTAATACCTATATGCGGGTAAATTTCGGCTTGACGTGTGGTTGCGTACTCAACAGGGTGCCGAGATCTCAAAGATCGGAAGTCGTTTAAGATAGGCGGCGCTCAAGACCAAAAGAGGAAGTTCACGACCAAACAGAAGTGACTTCAATTTGGTACCTGCGGGTCCAAATGTCCCAATGGGGCGCTAATTGAACGCAGAATTTCAATTCTGTGCTTGGCACCGTGAAATTAGACTGTAAAGGCTGGCGTTCACGTAAAAATAGCAACTATTTCTGCACAAATAGTTTCGCACAGGAAAAAAATATTTAAAAAAAATATAATTTTCATCTGCATAATTATAAATCGAATTGTCAAAACACTTTCTTTCTGTGAAAGAAAGAAATGGAGAGTGATCAATTTCTTTGTTATATATATTTTTACACACTGCAATTTTATATTCTTCCATATATTTCCAAACGCTTCAAGGATCCTCATCAGGAAGAGATTTACAGTTTCCATACAGTCAGTTTGTCCAGTTACATTTTGTTAAAATAATTTGTTGCTTCATGATAAGTCATATATTTAGGAGTAAACAGAGAAATTTCGAATATATTCTTATATAAAGTTAGCTTAATATATATATTAGAGGGAACAAGCTGGATTCATGCCTAATTTATTTTCTTATTTCTTATCAAGATTTTCCATTTACCCTCGATTCTAAGCTCAACTTCAGCAGCATAGCTAATGTGCCGCACATAACTTGCTGAATATGTTGAATGCTGTACATTCATTTGTAGACCGGAGTTAGTAGGCTGGAAGTGGCTGGTGGCACGTAGCTGGTTGATATGTATCAAATATTTCACCTTGTAGATAGTCGTAAAATTAACAAATAAGTCTGACAGGCGAATGGCTATCATCGCGAATGCTCTTCGTCTGGACGACAACAGCAACAACAACATCAGTAACAACAACAAGTGAGCAATAGGTTCTCTTTGGTCCTTTGGTCAAACGGTTTCCGCACTCTCAGCTTTTATTGAATTCCATTACAGTTTCATGTCACTCAAGCCAGAGAGTAGCGCCTCCGTTCACGTAACGTCAGTCATCATCATGACAATATCTACTTCCCTGACATCTTTGCCACGTCTCTACGCCGCGCCTTTACCTCTCAACCCTGCACAAGGAAGGTGCACTGAATTATTAAAATGTCATTGGGCAGTTAGTTGAAAACTATTTTAGCTGTTTGTTTGCTCCTTTTTAATATACCTTTTTTCTATAGATTAATATGGATAACGGTATTTCTTGCAAAACAGTTCGCTGTGTATTATTCAATGTAAATTAAATTTGCGAGAAAGAAAGAAAAGTTCAGGCGGGAACTTTTGGACATTGTTAATGCTGGGAGCTCGACGTGTTGTCTATTTTTTCTCTGCTCTCACAAAACGGAACTTTTAGCATCTGTTTCTGACAGTAGTAAAAGCAGAAGCAACAATAATAACAACAACTCGTCTAACAAATGCAGGTAGAGAAAATCCAGCTGGACTGATAATACCAGACAGTAAAGCCACTACAATCTGCCTGTGTGTGTGTGTGTGAACGTATATGCAAATATGCATATATATGTATAAGTGCATTGGAAAGGCATCAGTCACAAATGCAAAATGCAAATGTATGTAACAGCAGCAGAGGTCATACAACATGAATAAGACTGATTGTGTACTGTTTATAAATAAAATATTTTATTACTATTGAAGAAAAATTAAAATTAACAAAGCAAAGTATGACTATATAATTAACGACTTACTTGAAAGACGTGCTGACAACTTTGCAACTTTACTTATGGCTTCGACTTCTTCCGTACGACTTTAACGATTCCTTAACATGCATTTGACGTTTCCATGTCCTCTACGCACAGAACCTCTTTGAGTTTTTTTTCCCAAATTCGTAGCACGATCCCTTCGAACAGAGCATCGTCCATATGTGCCATATCTTTGGCATCCTCCTTTGCAGGACGACCGTTGGTACGACTTCATTGGTAGTTGCAGCTTCCTTAACGGCTTCTACTTTTGCGCTGTTGGCTTCTGCTCATTGCCATTCGCTTGTTGTGCCGCTTTTCTTCTTGTTGCTGCCGTTCGTTTCACGATGTTTACTTTTCGCGCTGTTGATTTCTGCTGATCACCATTCACTTGTAGTTACGGCTATTTTTCTTTTTGTTGCCGTTCGCCGGCTGATTTATCTTTTATGCGTCTCGATTTGTCCGCGATTTGCACTCTGATCTCCTGCTGTCTGCTCTGTCTGCTCTTGCTTCAGTTGGGCTTCAGTTATCCACAATTTTCTGTTGACTATGTCAGCACATGACTGCTTGTATTTGTAATTTCAACAGCTGAATTATTTTTTACATGTTCATTTCTTGCAGCTTTTCATTGTCGCACTTTCTTTTATCGCAATCTGCGCCTTCTTCTTCAAGTTTATTATTTTCTGCCATTTGCGCTTTTGCGTGCCGCTTTGTGCGATTCATCAATATCGAGTTGCACTTTCGACTATTCATCAATATCGAGTTGCACTTTCGACTATCGAGCTGCACTTTCGACTATCGAGTTGCACTTTTTTATCGGTCTACTTCCACACTGCATTTTCTATCTTTTGCGTTTATTATCTGATGATCGCGGTATTGATGTTTCTGTTCCACTTTGTCCGGAACACCGCCACACATATATTTTTACTTTTTCCCTATGATTTTTTATGATTTTTGTAACGGTGTTTTTGTTGTTTCAACTTTTGGAATTCATATTTTCAATTTACCATTTTTTTCAATTTATTAACTTTGCAATATCTGATAATCTTATAATTAAATCTTTTAAATATTTCTTATTTTAATTTTATATATAATTTTAAATTTAATTTAATTGGATTTTTTCCTATGTGTATTTTTTGCGTCGACTGACTTTAGTTGACCTTAAATAAAGAAATAAAATATGAAACCTTATTACTAACAATATTTACATATATATATATATATATATATATATATATATATATATAGTTTCGTTGACGTTAAATAAATAAATAAAATATGAAACCTTTTTACTAACAGTATTTACATATATATATATATATATATATAATAAATAAAATTTCGAAAATAATGTTATTTTACATTCAATGCAAGCGTGCATCAGTAACATATGTATGTTAAGTCTCATATTATCGATAGTTATAATGTTATAATGTGTTGACAGTCTTGAATAAACTTTGTTTGAGTACACAACGCTTTATTTTCTTATCCAGGCATTCCTTCACGCGGGGAAAGGATTTTCGCTCCATCAGGTTATGGGCCCAGAGCGCGTGGGCTGATAAGATTGTTTACGGTTTATTTGACTCGATATCCAGAGTTATGAACTCA
>JBAMBF010000105.1:0-21324 GCA_037043605.1 Drosophila multiciliata | reverse complement strand
ATAGTCCAATGTCAGAACTGTTAGCTGACCTGTTGTTTCAGATTTTAACAGACGAGGTTCATTTGCAACGGACTCCACTCTCAGCTCTGCTTGCCATCTTACCTTGGGGTGCAAATAATCTACAGCGTTTTTGGTAACAATTCATGGCTTATATTTGCCACTCGACACACAAGGCTGCATTACATAAAGCTGCCAACTTAACCGGGCAACCGAAAGCCGCTGGCTAATACTGTAACAACTTAATTTCGCCACCACCCTCTCTCTCTCTTTTACTCTATAGCCGGCCGTCTCACTCTGTGACAATCAGACAGCAACGCTTTTGGCATTATAATGCCATTAACTTTGTCAGAATTTAGCGCTGGAAATTTATGCATAATGGACAAATACCCATACAAGCTCACTTCCCAACACACACACACACATACAGACACGTACACAGCCTGATATCAAGTATACGCATGAAACTAGCCCAACAGCAGTGTAATACCCAACAAACATTTTGATAATAATAGGAAGATTTCAATGATATTTCATGCATCTGAAAAAAGGATTTAAAAAATTATTTAACCGTTTCTTGGAAACCTCCTAAATTGATTTTAATTTCTGACAAATTAAAAGAAAAAGGAAATGGATATTATTTAAACTAAGCTCAAAAGTTTGTAATAAAAACTTGAAAAGACAAATTGATCTAGTTTTATAATTTATCTGAATAATGTGTTTATTGGGTAATATAACTACCAAAATGAGATTGTTTATGACAGCGTCAGCACCCGCTGGGTAACTAACTGGCTGCAACTGCGACTGACTCGGGTGCTGCCGTTGGCTATGGTTGTGGATGTGGCAATGGCAATGACGACAGCAAGTGGCACGACTACTATTTGGCAGTCAAAGACATCAACTGCTCGGTAAGCTAGCCGGCCATAATACCACTAAATATCTACCATACACACACAAATACATACATACAAAAATGTGTGCATAGGTGTATATATGTGTATGTGTGTGTGTTTTGGTGATGTAGCTTTTGTCTGGGGTTGTCATGGCAGGTGAAATTTCTTGGAAACACCGCACAGCAAAAGCAGCAGCCACCTCATTGTGGCAATCGGATGTTTTCAATACTGAGACTAACTTGGTTAACAGAAACAATGCTGGATGAAATGCAGTTGTGTGTGTATGTGTATGTGTATGCACATATATAATATTTTGAGCTTTGTGCTTGACTTCGTTTACTCGAACATCGTAAACGTCAGCGAAATATTTTTGTTATTTGCTTGGCGTGGTTGATTTTTTATGAGCTTTGATGTTGCTGTTTCCCACTGGGGATAAAATTTATGAGACCGCACGCACACACACACACAACACACACACGTACACAACATTTTGCATATTAGCACTGTGCAACGCCCCAAAAATCTAAAAACCTTAAAAGTACCAGGAAATATTCATACAAGCGTTTGGCTAATTAAAAATTTTCGTCAACGTTGGCAATAGTAAATAAATATTATAAAACAAAAATGTTGCTGCTTCTGCTCATTTTGAATTGAATGAAATAAAAGTATTAGCATATTAATTATTATATAACATAAATTCTATATACAATGTAGTTATTATTTTTTATGTTCAACAGTACTCGAAAATGACACAAACAGAACGACAATAAATTGTTATAATACTCTATAAAAAGACCAAAAAGTTGCAGTTTCGATTTATGATTGTCAAAGACATAGTAGCCCTCGACCTATCAAAGATCCTTACATTCGTTCAGGAACTGGGGTTGATGGAGGAGCTATAAGCTCTGAAGGGGGCACAATAGATCAATTAGGTCGCAGTGCACAAAACCCCCCAATAAATAATAATAATAATAATGAGAGCTGCACAAATGCCATTATTAAAATTCAATTTCCTATACGTGCAAGCCGATTGCATGTCTAATCGAATGTATCAAGTTTTCCCTTTTTTGCCCTTTGCATTTATCACGTGCCCGGCACTGGTGAAATTAATAAAAATTCATCGTAATTGCATATTCCGGCAAGCAATTTGTCATGCGATTTTCATAGACTGCTAATTTGGTATATTAAAAAGATTTTGGAATAGGAATTAATCAGCGCTTAAGGCTAGCTTATTAGTGATGTGCGATAAATATTTATTATTTTATATACATATATATATAACTGCTTATTTGCCATCAACGGATATTTGAACTATCGATATAAGCTACGTAAAGATTATTAATTGATTGATTGTTCATCACTTCTATCGATGTTAATCAGTTAGCATCTCTGCCAGTGTTGCCAGACTTTCTAAAAAGTTAAAACTAAGAAAACGTCAATAGTTATTGCACGTGGTGGTAAAAAATAATCTGCAATTCTAAGAAAAATCACTTTAAATTTGAGTTGATTTCACAGATAACAAAATATGGGTGTCCACAACGTGATGTAGCGATATGAACGAAGATATGCAAAAAGTCTGCGTTCTTTGGGTACTCGAAGCTATGAAAATGTACGACACCGAAAAGATATTGCGCACTACCTTAAAACCTCGTTCGACGCAAATTACAATCCCACCTGGAAATGCATTGTGGGGCACAACTTTGGCCTGTTTGTGACACACGAGCCGCACCACTTCATCACCTTTGTATATAATAATACGCATTTATTGCTCTTCAATAGCGTTTAGCTCATCGAACCACAAAAGGAAACTAAGTATAAATAGTACAACGAATTTCAATAATGTCATACACAAATAAAAACACAACTTAATTAAATATTTGTTATGGTCGGCGAATAAACCGAACGTTTTTGCGTGTCATATGGAAGACCATTAAAAAGATAAAAAAAAAAATAAAAAAAAATGCACACCAAAAAAAATTGGAAAAAAATATAGATATTCATATATATATATAAAAAAGAATTTATTAAAAACAAAAATGAGCTTACCAGCGGCAACAACAGGCGAAATAAACTAAAGCCGATTTGTGATCGCCGTTGGACAATTGGGACAACACAGAAAACAATGTGTGGAATCCAGAGAACAGTGAGATTTCCTATAGCTTGATCTCGCCCAATTAATTAGTACCAAATAGCTCGAAGGCACAGCTGATTGTCTCTAACCTTTAAAGCATCAGCGATGCTGGCAACAGTGATGCTCAATTTTCCCATCAGTGATGCACACTTTTTCAGCTATTTTAATAAAAATATCTAAATAATTTTGTATGTCTTAAGTAATGTAAATAATTAATAATATAAAAAATATTTAAAAGTATTATAAGTAAGTAATATTAAAAATATTATAGTATTCGCCAACATAATATTAGAAGTTTAAAATCTTAATTTATAAGCTAATGTGAATGTTAATTAAATAGGCTAACATTAAAATAATGTGATTGGATGTGGTGAAGATATAGCAAACGGACGAGAATGGACTAATAATATAAGAGAATTTCTTAGATACATTTTGATAAGAAATTTATAGAGTATAAAATTTTATATATAAAATATAAATTATTTGTTTTTTTTTTTGGTTATAAAAATTTAAAATTATTGTTCCCTAATATATCGCGGTCGATCCTGAGCTGATCCGATAACTAGCCAGCAGGGCGATGTATTGCTGCTTCCGATAGGCAAAGTGCAACATATTTTTTGAGTCCAATATGAATGTGTGGATAGGGCATTCGATTGCAGAACACTATCGATAAATCAGTCTGTAGCTTTGCCATGGCTGTCTTTTTATTTTTTTTTCCACAAAAACGCTTTGCAACAGACCTGTCAGTGCCCAAAAAATAAAATTCAGCGTAAATTTGCAACAAATTACAATTTAAACTTTAACTTGTGGAGAGTTTCGAGCGCTGCTTGTTTTTTGTATTGATAACTCAATAGACAATTGCTTTGTCAGTCAAACACTAACGAAAACCTGCCTGTTTTTACTAAAATTAGAACGGCTTGTGTCACCGACATGAAATTGCTCGTCAACTTTGGTACGTACAATACGTTGTGTAGTACCAGTGTACTATCCGTTGTGTAGTACCAAATCCGTTTTCATTTTCACTTCACCTCTGCCTTCTGCTTGCAAGGTGCCGCCGTCCGCCAAACAGATCGTTTCGGTATGCGCCTCAAACTTTGAAAACATTTGCTTATCGCAACACATATGACTTGTCGCTCCACTGTCCAAGCACCAGCCGAGTTTCTTAAAACTGCTTGCATCCAATGCGTTCAGTAAGCTGCAATTCCTTTCTCCGGTCGCTATTACATCATTTTTGTCAATTAATCTGCGACAATTCGCTTTAATATGCCCTGTTTCACCACATTCGTAAAAGGCGATCTTTTGAAATTTTTTCTTTGTGGTGACCTTCGCAGTAGCGTTATGCCGTTGTCTAACTGTAAAGACCTGCACGATATCGCTCGGCTTCTCTGCGCCTTTTTTCCTCTCGCCTTCTTCCTTCAACTTTATGCACAGAATTTCAAACGCTGGCAGACTGTCGCGCGTCTCGATGGTGACAACGAAATTCTCATAATTATCTGGAAGGCTGGAAAGCAAAATAATGACCTTGAGCTCGGCCCGCTTGGCTGATGGACTTCGCGCAACTTGATCCATGCCTCCTGCGACGTTGTGCAATTCTCGATGTATCCCAATTGAGCTGTTTTAACACTTAGCGTGATCGTTGCCAATACCTTCCAGCACACTCCATCAGACTGTTTTAAATCCCCCGACGCAACATTCCATAGACCCGCTTCGCATCTGTATGCTCCAAGAATCATAATTATTTTCTTCAAACTTCTCAATTTGGTACAGCCCACTCATGTTTCTATATTTCCGACGCAATTTACTTTTAACTGCCGATTTGTCTTTTATTTCATCCGAGTTCGTAACTCTGGATATCGAGTCAAAATAAACCGTAAACAATCTTATCAGGCCACGCGCTCTGGGCCCATAACCTGTTGGAGCGAAAATCCTTTCCCCGCGTCAGGGAATGCCTGGATAAGCAAATAAAACTGAGTCGCACCAGCGTTGTGTACTCAAACAAAGTTTGTGTGCAGATGAGAGCTCATCTTCGCTGTGCTTGTTTGAGTCTATTTGCGTTTCACTTAGACGCACTTTAAAGCCGTGTAACATGGGGCATAGAAAATTAAATTGCGTACACGCAACGATCGAGATGATTTTGGGCGTCTTTTAAATGCATGCAAATTAGCATGATTTAAATAATTAATTATAATTTGATGTACTTTTGTGGCTTTGGCCGTGTTTGTTTTGTTTCATTTATAAGCCGCTGCGCGAGTCCATTAACAACACATAACGATGTGTCATGTGACTCATAACGAGTGCTAAAAACCACACACAGAAAACACACATAGGCAAACCACAAATGCGGCACTTGCCACATTCCTTTTTTTTTCTTCTTTTCTTGTTTTTTTTATTTTATTTTATTTATGAGCCAAGTACTGTTTGTTTGAATGTGTGTGTGTGAGCGCGTCTTTTAACAAGCCTAACAAACTGCCAAATTACCCGAAATAGCATTAAAAATTTAAATTTGGTTCGTGCCACGCCAAAAACGTAAGCACTGAAAGTAAACACACAAAAAAACCCAAACATTTAAAAGGCAATTGAAGTGCTGTTTTTGTTGCGACTGCTTCTCGTTTCAACAAAATAAATCACTTTATAAATTGCACAACAAAAGTGCTGGTAAATAATACTTACAACACATAAATGTTTGTGGAAGCTTTAGGGGAATTAAGCTTGATAATAATACTTTAATGCCCTGATTGCCAAATCCATAAAAAGCATATAAAAATATCAACAATTTTATTGGAGTTTTATCTGTGTCTTTAATGGAATATAGTAATCTAGCTTAAATAAATATGAACTTGATAAGACAAAATCAGATAGACGAAATCGCATTCTTGATAATCGCATTTTAAATCATCCCTTGGTCATCCCCCTCCCCATCAAGCTACTGTTTAAATTCATTTTACAACACATAAATTCACCTTACAACACATGGAGTCGTAGTAGGCGACGCCATGTACTTAGATTTAAAATTTTTGTATAAATAAAGGAAAGCTCGTCAGAGCAAATCAGTTCGATTCTAAACGTCGTCTCATCTTGTTTGACTACATCATATACGTGTTTATACATTTTTTGGTCCTTGATAAAAATAAAAACATTTTTAAAGAAAAAACATTTTAAAAAAAATATGATGAAAACAAGATCATCGGAGAAAAGCGAGCTAGTGGATGTGCAATCGAAACTTATGGAGGAGATTAAGCCATCCAACGACGAGGCTGTTCAAAGGGAACATTCAGTGAGGCAATCGGACTTCTTTTTGTCTAGAATTAAAAGAAACGAAACCCAACTACAGGATGCAATGGATCTAGCCAGACGCTGCTTGACTAATCCATCACTGAAAGATCTGCAGGATATCAAAACTACGTTGGAAATTCGTTTGAGAGCGACCCAAGAAACGCTCACAAAGGTTGAAGGAAGATGCGAGTCATGGGAAATAATTATAGAGGAATTGGAGCAATTAAAATGGGAAACTGAGGTTTTGTTGGGCAAGATCAACAATGCTCTACCATATCTACAACATTCACAGGGTCAAGAGGCATGGAATTTGATTTGTAAGCGGTACGAAAATAATTGGAAAATTTTCGCTGACCGGCTGAACAGTTTATTGGAATTGGAACCATTAAGATGTGACTCCGAGGAAAAAATCCGCAGATTGTTAGATCAAGCAACCGAAAGTATATACATCATAAAAGAAAAATCAAAGATTGACGATGCTGCAGATGTTATTTTTCCGCAAATCCTTCTTCGAAAATTTTCTTCGGAGGCTCTGCAGTAATACGAGCAACACGTCAAGACAAAGAACAGGGAAATCCAATCAAGAAGACGTATTGGAATTCATCAATCAGCTTTACAATGCTGTGGATTCTGTGCAAAGAAACGTTGTTAAAGAGACAACACAACGCCAACAGAAGTCGTGCCGTTTTTGTGAGATGAGCGGGCACGAGAAAACCGGTGCCAGAAATTTAAAGCAGCATACTTAAACAAAAGGAAAGAGTTTGTAAAGACGCAGCATCTATGCTTCCGTTGCCTGGGCAATCATGCTATGGCAGAGTACAGAAAGGAATGGAGATGTCAGAAGTGTAGCAAGCTCCACAATACCTTTCTACATGAAGATGAAAAAAGGGAGAGTGTGAACTGTATCAAGTTAAAAAATGAGCAGGAAACACTGTTGGCTACTGCTGTGGTCAACGTAAGGAATGCCAGTGGTAACTACGAGCAACCCAACTAGAGACGATTTCACATTCAGCGTGAAAATGCCGCAATTGGATTGTATATCAAAAAGATCAGTGCTGTCTCAACTTGAAAGGATATTTGATCCATTAGGATGGTTAACCCCGGTAACAATACAGGGAAAATGTTTTATGCAGGAGCTATGGAAAATGCCGCTCACGTGGAAAACTGAACTGGAGAAGTGCTTGGCAGACGTTTGGTGCAACTTTGCAAATGAGCTACCAGCATTAGCAGGCATACGGATTCCACGTTGGATTGGAGACACAGGTACACACATTGAGATTCATGGATTTTGCGACGCCTCAGAGAAGGCATACGCTGCCGCAGTGTATGCAAAAGTGGGTAGCCAAGTTACCATGCTTGCAGCCAGAAGCAAAGTAAATCCGATTAAGAACAGAAAAACCATCCCAAAGCTAGAGCTATGTGCAGCTCAGCTCTTGGCTAAGCTACTGTTTCGATTGTCGTCTACAATAATCTGTCAAGTTCAAATCAACGCTTGGAGCGACTCGCAAATTACAATTGCATGGATCACAAATAAGCGCAGGATAGATTTGTGAAAACCAGGGTGGATGACATTACAAAGCATCTACCATTAGTAAAGTGGAGGTACATAAATTCGGCAGATAATCCAGCAGACGAAGCTTCAAGAGGAATCTCACCAAAAAAGCTTGAAAATTATTCAATTTGGTGGCATGGGCCACGGTGGCTAACTCAGCCTGCCAGCGGCTGGCCAGTACACCAAGAAGAGGAGCCTGTCATAGTCGCAACAATATTTAATGAAAACAATCCACTTATAGGATTGCTAACAAAATACTCAAGTCTATTGAGACTGGAGAACGTAATCTTTAATATTTTACGATTCATATCAAGGCTTCGGGAGAAAGTCTCAAAATCACCGTTCACAGACGTTCTGTGAACAAATAGGATCTCTCGATAGATGGAGATACATTCAGCGAATGATTTCAGAGGATTATTTGGTATCGCTGCAAAAAAGAACAAAATGGCGCAGTGAAAAATAAAACCTTAAGGAGGGTCAGGTGGTATTAATCAAACACGAAAATACACACCCAGGGAAATGGCCAATGGGTAAAATAATAGAAAAGGTGAAAGGAAATGACAATAAAGCCAGAATATTCAAAATTAAGACAAGTAACGGCCAGATAAAACGGGCAATCAATAAAATATGTCCGTTACCAACAAAAGAAGAAGAGCAAAAAACTCCGTGAAGAAACACACGGAGCAACATGACGGCAGCAATAATTACTTAAGAACAAGATATGTACAAAAGAGGGAATTAATTAATATGATATTTGGCCCCCCGGAGAATGTTCAACTTTGAACATGCGACGCAGCAGGCTTAGCTATTAAATTCACCTTACAACACATAAATTCACCTTACAACACATGGAGTCGTAGTAGGCGACGCCATGTACTTAAATTTAAGATTTTTGTATAAATAAAGGAAAGCTCGTCAGAGCAAACCAGTTCGATTCTAAACGTCGTCTCATCTTGTTTGACTACATCATATACGTGTTTATACATTTTTTGGTCCTTCGAGCCGGATTCAGATTTCGAATCTGAAAATAGTATTACACTAATCGTAGACTATCTAATTTAAACTGCGCGACGGTTTTTGTGTTCAAGATTAAACATCAAATCGGGAAATAAAAGTGCAGACAAAAATAAACATTGTGAAAATATTATTAACGTCGCGTCGGTTTCAGAGTTCGAATTGAAACATTGAATCTGAAAATAATTTGATAAAAATAAAAACATTTTTAAAGAAAAAACATTTTAAAAAAAATATGATGAAAACAAGATCATCGGAGAAAAGTGAGCTAGTGCAATCGAAACTTATGGAGGAGATTAAGCCATCCAACGACGAGGCTTTTCAAAGGGAACATTCAGTGAGGCAATCGGACTTCTTTTTGTCTAGAATTAAAAGAAACGAAACCCAACTACAGGATGCAATAATCCATCACTGAAAGATCTGCAGGATATCAAAACTACGTTGGAAATTCGTTTGAGAGCGACCCAAGAAACGCTCACAAAGGTTGAAGGAAGATGCGAGTCATGGGAAATAATTATAGAGGAATTGGAGCAATTAAAATGGGAAACTGAGGTTTTGTTGGGCAAGATCAACAATGCTCTACCATATCTACAACCTTCACAGGGTCAAGAGGCATGGAATTTGATTTGTAAGCGGTACGAAAATAATTGGAAAATTTTCGCTGACCGGCTGAACAGTTTATTGGAATTGGAACCATTAAGATGTGACTCCGAGGAAAAAATCCGCAGATTGTTAGATCAAGCAACCGAAAGTATATACATCATAAAAGAAAAATCAAAGATTGACGATGCTGCAGATGTTATTTTTCCGCAAATCCTTCTTCGAAAATTTTCTTCGGAGGCTCTGCAGTAATACGAGCAACACGTCAAGACAAAGAACAGGGAAATCCAATCACTGGAAGACGTATTGGAATTCATCAATCAGCTTTACAATGCTGTGGATTCTGTGCAAAGAAACGTTGTTAAAGAGACAACACAACGCCAACAGAAGTCGTGCCGTTTTTGTGAGATGAGCGGGCACGAGAAAACCGGTGCCAGAAATTTAAAGCAGCATACTTAAACAAAAGGAAAGAGTTTGTAAAGACGCAGCATCTATGCTTCCGTTGCCTGGGCAATCATGCTATGGCAGAGTACAGAAAGGAATGGAGATGTCAGAAGTGTAGCAAGCTCCACAATACCTTTCTACATGAAGATGAAAAAAGGGAGAGTGTGAACTGTATCAAGTTAAAAAATGAGTAGGAAACACTGTTGGCTACTGCTGTGGTCAACGTAAGGAATGCCAGTGGAAACTACGAGCAGCTTCACGCACTGATGGATGGAGGATCGCAGCGTACTCTGATATCAGAAGAAGCAGCGCAGCTTCTAAGGTTGAAGAGAAACAAAAAGTCCGTGGAAATACAGGGAATATTTTCACAAGGCATGGAGCTGGCAAAAAATAGTGTATTTCTCGAAGTCAGACCTCGATTTACAAGAAAATTCAATGCGCGGACTACAGCACTATTACTTCCAAAACTACAAAGAGCACTTCCCGGCAAAAACATTGATATGGATGTAGGTACAGACTGGAAAAATTACACTTTGGCAGATCCAAAGTTTAATATGCCAAGCAGAATTGACATGATCATTGGTGTGGTTTCCGTTAATAATGATGGGTCAAGTCAAAACGATCAATGGAACATTGTGGCAAAAGACACGTCTCGGATGGATAGTTTCCGGAAATATTGCTCGAGCACCGCCAAAGAAGATTCTGATGGCGGCTATGACTGTGAACATGAATGATCTGGAGCGCTTTTAGGAACTGGAAAAAGAAGACACCGATGAGACTGAACAAAATCAGCGTTGCGAAAGCCACTATCAGAAGACGACTTCGGTGGATAAGGAGCGACTAGTTATAGTCTCGATTCCATTTCAGGGAATTGAATTGGGATACTCTCGTAGGCAAGCAGTAGCAAGGTTGATGCAAATGGAGAGACAATTCAAAACGAATCGAATACTCTTTAATGACTATAACCAACACACATTTTCACATTCAGCGTGAAAATGCCGCAATTGGATTGTATATCAAAAAGATCAGTGCTGTCTCAACTTGCAAGGATATTTGATCCATTAGGATGGTTAACCCCGGTAACAATACAGGGAAAATGTTTTATGCAGGAGCTATGGAAAATGCCGCTCACGTGGAAAACTGAACTGGAGAAGTGCTTGGCAGACGTTTGGTGCAACTTTGCAAATGAGCTACCAGCATTAGCAGGCATACGGATTCCACGTTGGATTGGAGACACAGGTACACACATTGAGATTCATGGATTTTGCGACGCCTCAGAGAAGGCATACGCTGCCGCAGTGTATGCAAAAGTGGGTAGTCAAGTTACCCTGCTTGCAGCCAGAAGCAAAGTAAATCCGATTAAGAACAGAAAAACCATCCCAAAGCTAGAGCTATGTGCAGCTCAGCTCTTGGCTAAGCTACTGTTTCGATTGTCGTCTACAATAAACTGTCAAGTTCAAATCAACGCTTGGAGCGACTCGCAAATTACAATTGCATGGATCACAAATAAGCGCAGTATGGATAGATTTGTGAAAACCAGGGTGGATGACATTACAAAGCATCTACCATTAGTAAAGTGGAGGTACGTAAAATCGGCAGATAATCCAGCAGACGAAACTTCAAGAGGAATCTCACCAAAAAAGCTTGAAAATTATTCAATTTGGTGGCATGGGCCAAGGTGGCTAACTCAGCCTGCCAGCGACTGGCCAGTACACCAAGAAGAGGAGCCTGTCATAGTCGCAACAATATTATTGAAAACAATCCATTTATAGGATTGCTATCAAAATACTCAAGTCTATTGAGACTGGAGAGCGTAATCTTTAATATTTTACGATTCATATCAAGGCTTCGGGAGAAAGTCTCAAAATCACCGTTCACAGACGTTCTGTGAACAAATAGGATCTCTCGATAGATGGAGATACATTCAGCGAATGATTTTAGAGTTTTGGAAAAAATGGAAAGAGGATTATTTGGTATCGCTGCAAAAAAAAACAAAATGGCGCAGTGAAAAATAAAACCTTAAGGAGGGTCAGGTGGTATTAATCAAACACGAAAATACATACCCAGGAAAATGGCCAATGGGTAAAATAATAGAAACGGTGAAAGGAAATGACAATAAAGCAAGAATATTCAAAATTAAGACAAGTAACGGCCAGATAAAACGGGCAATCAATAAATTATGTCCGTTACCAACAAAAGAAGAAGAGCAAAAAACTCCGTGAAGAAACACACGGAGCAACATGACGGCAGCAATAATTACTTAAGAACAAGATATGTACAAAAGAGGGAATTAATTAATATGATATTTGGCCCCCCCGGAGAATGTTCAAGTTTGAACATGCGACGCAGCAGGCTTAGCTATTGTTTAAATTCACCTTACAACACATAAATTCACCTTACCACACATAAATTCACCTTACAACAAATGGAGTCGTAGTAGGCGACGCCATGTACTTAGATTTAAGATTTTTGTATAAATAAAGGAAAGCTCGTCAGAGAAAATCAGTTCGATTCTAAACGTCGTCTCATCTTGTTTGACTACATCATATACGTGTTTCATACACAATTGCACAATATTTTCGGTAGGGTAATAAATAAATTGCATACGTAATAAAAATTGACGACTCTGCAGGCCGCCTCTCGATTCCAGTCTATGACTACAGCTATGGCAATTGTTATTGTTGAAAATAATGTTATTTTACATTCAATGCAATCGTGCATCAATAACATATGTATGTTAAGTGCCATATGATCAATAGTTTTAATGTTAACTGTACAGTCTTGAATAAACTTCGTTTGAGTACACAACGCTGGTGCGACTCAGTTTTAATTTTCTTATCCAGGCATTCCCTGACGCGGGGAAAGGATTTTCGCTCCAACAGGTTATGGGCCCAGAGCGCGTGGCCTGATAAGATAGTTTACGGTTTATTTTGACTCGGTATCCAGAGTTACGAACTCGGATGAAATAAAAGACAAATCGGCAGTTACGTGTGTGTAAAAGTGAATTGCGTCGCAAATAATAAACATGAGTGGGCTGTACCAAATAGAGAAGCTTGAAGAAAAGAATTATGATTCTTGGAGCATACAGATGCGAAGCGTGTTGGTGCATGCGGATTTATGGGATGTTGCGTCGGGGGATTTACCGAAGTCTGATGTGGGTGAAAATGTTAACTGGAGTGCGTTGGATCGTAAGGCATTGGCAACGATCACGCTAAGTGTTAAAACATCGCAATTGGGATACATCAAGAATTGCACAACGTCGCAGGAGGCATGGATTAAGTTGCGCGAAATCCATCAGCCAAGCGGGCCGGTTCGTAAAGTCTCGCTTTACAAAAAGTTGCTTAATTCTCGCATGGCGGAGGGGCAAAGCATGGCTAGCTATTTGATCACATTTAATGAAATCGTGGATCAGCTTGCCGGAGTTGGAATACAAATAGTTGACGAGCTCAAAGTCATTATTTTGCTTTCCAGCCTTCCAGACAATTATGAGAATTTCGTTGTCGCCATCGAGACGCGCGACAGTCTGCCAGCGTTCGAAATTCTGTGCATAAAGTTGAAGGAAGAAGGCGAGAGGAAAGAAGGCGCAGAGAAGCAGAGCGATATCGCGCAGGTCTTTACAGTTAGACAACGGCATAACGCTACTGCGAAGGTCACCACAAAGAAAAATTTGAAAAAGATCGCCTGTTACAAATGTGGTGAAACAGGGCATATTAAAGCGAATTGTCGCAGAATAATTCCCAAAAATGATGTCATAGCGACCGGACAAAAGAATTGCAGCTTACTGAACGCATTGGATGCAAGCAGTTTTAAGAAACTCAGCTGGTGCTTGGACAGTGGAGCAACAAGTCATATGTGTTGCGATAAGCAAATGTTTTCAAAGTTTGAGGCGCATACCGAAACGATCTGTTTGGCGGACGCCGGCACCTTGCAAGCAGAAGGCAGAGGTGAAGTGAAAATGAAAACAGATTTGTGTACACTGGTACTACACAACGTATTGTACGTACCAAAGTTGACAGGCAATTTCATGTCGGTGGGACAAGCCGTAGCAAAGAAGTGCAAGGTACATTTCGATGCAAGCAATGCACGAGTATTCCAAGGCGGCGAATGTATACTCGAGGCCAAACGAGTAGGAAATCTGTATACGTTTGATGGTCATCGTAACAGATGTTATGCAGCTGTTAAGTCGGACGGCGAATTATGGCATAACAGATATGGTCATCTAAATTATGATAGTTTGCGTGAAATGGCAAACAAGACGCTGGTGCGAGGAATGGAAAATGTTGACGTGTTGCAACGCGTGTCGTGCAAGACGTGCATGTTGAACAAGGTTCACGTGCAGCCATTTCCGGGATCAACAGAAAGCCGAGCGAAGGAACTTCTGGAACTGGTGCACACTGATGTGTGTGGCCCTTTTGAAACGAAGTCTCTTGGCGGCTCTAAGTATTTCCTCACATTTGTTGATGACAAGTCAAGGCGGATTTTTGTATATTTCCTGAAAGGAAAGGACGAGGTTTTCCGAAAGTTCGTGGAGTACAAAAATCTGGTAGAGCGTCAAACAGGAAGGATGATCAAATGTATTCGCAGCGACAATGGACGCGAATATGTGAACAAAACGTTCAACGGGTTTTTGAAAACCAATGGAATTGCACGGCAATTGACGGTGGCGTACACTCCGCAACAAAATGGTGTTGCTGAACGAGCTAATCGTACGCTTGTGGAGATGGCCAGATGCTTATTGGATCAATCAGGCATGGATCAGTCACTGTGGGCAGAGGCAGTAAATACAGCGGTGTATTTACGCAATCGTGCAGCCACAAAGGCACTGATCGGGATGACTCCAATGGAAGCGTGGACTGGCAAGAAACCATCGATTAGTCACCTAAAGGTTTTTGGTTCCATTGCAGTGGCACTGGACAAGGGTCGTCATAAAAGCAAGTTTAAGCCCAAAGGGAAGGAAATACCGCATGGTTGGCTACTCAGTGCAGGCAAAAGGCTATCGGCTCTACGATGCAGAATCCAAGACAGTTGTCGACAAAAGAGATGTTCTCTTTGATGAGGCCAGCTATCTGGAGAAGGCAAAGGGCGAAGCAATCACATTTGATATGGCAAATGTAGGGCATCGAGTAGAGCAAGCTGACGAAGAGGATGATGGTGATGAAGTTGACTCCAGCGGCGAAGACATCACATCTCGGTCAGATGCTACGGATCAAAGTAATGCGGATGAAACCTTTCAAAGTGCTAAAGATGACGTAAAGCTGGAGGAAGAGCAGAGCCCACGAGTTGGACCTGGTAGACCGAAATTGCTTAGGACGGGCAAACCTGGACGCCCAAGGAAGCAATATAATATACTCAGCGCTATGGATACAAGTGAGGTACCCATTCCAGCAACCTACGAGGAAGCTATAAGCGGTTCGCATGCTTCGTTTTGGCAAGAAGCGATGCGAAAGGAGTATGAGGCTTTGATTACGAATCAAACCTGGCAGCTGGCAGATTTACCAAAAGGTCATCGTGCAATTGGTTGCAAATGGGTCTACACTTTAAAGCGGGATGCTCACGGCCAAATAGAGCGTTTTAAGGCACGACTGGTGGCAAAAGGATGCGCACAGCAGTACGGTGTTAACTACGCTGAGACATTTTCACCGGTTTGCAGGCTGGAGAGCATGCGATTCATGTTGGCGTTAGCGGCAGAGTTGCAGTTGTACATACATCAGATGGATGTTTGTACTGCGTACCTGAACAGTGATCTAAGAGATACTGTGTACATGAAGCAACCTCAAGGATATTCTGAAGGAAATCAGGAGGAAGTGTTGCTGCTAAAAAAGGCGATATATGGATTGAAGCAATCTGGAAGGGAGTGGAACTCCAAGCTCGACAGCGTGTTGCGTGAAATTGGTTTCATTGCATGCGACAATGAGCCATGCCTTTATAAGCGAAAGGAAGGTAATTTGTCACTAATCCTTGTTTACGTTGATGATCTCCTTATAGCTTGTCAATCGAAATCGGACTTAGTCAGCATTAAGGCTGATATAAAGAGGTCGTTTGAGTGCATTGACAAGGGGCCATTGGAACTGTTTCTTGGCATGGAAATTCAACGTGAGGGTGAACTTGGGAAGATCACTCTGGGCAATACGCAATACATCAAGGATCTTTTGCGCAAGTACGGTATGGAAAGTTGCAGACCAGCAGCTACGCCATTGGATGCTGGGTACCAGACAGCTTGCAACGGCAGTCAATGTCAAAAGGTGGATAAGACATCGTACCAAGCACAAGTGGGTGAGCTAATGTGGCTGGCTCTTACAACAAGACCGGATATTTTGCACTCGGTTGCAAAGTTGGCACAACGGAACATGGATCCGCATAGCGAACATCTTGCAGGCGTAAAGCATGTCCTGCGGTACTTAGCGTCCACAGTGGAGCTGAAGATACACTACAGAAAGTGTGGAAGGGCGTTCGAAGGCTATGCTGATGCTGATTGGGCTGGCGATCAGGTTGATCGTAAATCTTATACTGGCTACGTATATTTCCTTGCTGGCGGACCGATATCATGGAAATCGGAGAAACAACGTAGCGTAGCACTCAGCAGTACAGAAGCTGAGTATATGGCTTTGTCGACGGCGTGCAAGGAAGCTATTGTCATGCGCAGGCTGATTATCGAAATCGGTTGTGGCACTGAAACTACCCAGACGGTGTTGTACGGAGACAACTTAAGTGCACAACAATTGGCGAAGAATCCTGTACATCATGGTAGAACTAAGCATATAGATATAAGATATCATTTTGTTCGGCAAGCGGTAAATGAGGGTCAAATTGTTTTGAAATATGTTCCTTCAAATGAAATGATAGCAGACGTGCTAACAAAGAACTTGTCAAAATGGAAACATAATGAATTAAGGAACATGTTAAATATGAATTGAATTGTAAGCAGGATTGCATTGTGGAAGGGTGTTGAAAATAATGTTATTTTACATTCAATGCAATCGTGCATCAATAACATATGTATGTTAAGTGCCATATGATCAATAGTTTTAATGTTAACTAAACAGTCTTGAATAAACTTCGTTTGAGTACACAACGCTGGTGCGACTCAGTTTTAATTTTCTTATCCAGGCATTCCCTGACGCGGGGAAAGGATTTTCGCTCCAACAGTTATAGCCGTTACAGCAATGGCCAGAAGAAGAAGAAGAAGAAGCCACACAATACGTAAAAGAAGGCAAGGAAACAAATTTTTTTCCGACTTGGCTTGTGCTTCTCTTTAACGTCAACCAGTTGCAAGTTTTGCTGCTGTTGGCAGCTCTTTGTTTTTGTCTTTTGTGGTATTTTGTTTTTTTACCATACTATATACAAGTTGCATGTGAAACATGAATGTGGATTGGCCAACAGGGAGGGGACAGTGAGTACATCAAGGTAAGCAGTGTAAACATGTCTGCTCGCCTGCCTGCCCAGTTTTTCTGTTTGTTTTTAATTTTATATCGTTGCGGTCTGTCTTTGGTGTCTCCGCCTCGCTTGTTCAGCTATTTGCATGACAAAAGCTCAACAGGAGTTGCCCACTGTATGTAAGTGTGAGTGTGTGTGTGGTGTGTTCCTTTGGTCGGAGCTACACCTTTTCGATTGTTTCTTGTTTGCTCCCGCCATTGTTTGCCACAACTCACGCAATTCGTGTTTGGCGTGAAGAAGCATTTCTGCTCATAACTAGCCCCTAACTTGATTTCTTCACCGAACTTAACAAAAGAACAAAGCAATAGAAAACATTATAAATGAGCGCGTTGTGTGTCCTTTTCTGTTAATTTATTTTTCAGTCTTAACCAAATTAAGTCGTTCGAAGCTATGATTACAGCAAAGAAAAGACCCTCAATAGGCGTTCACAGTGTGATATGCAAAAAAGGAAGAATAAAAAAATATGATCATAATTGGAATTATTACGTATAAGAAGAATTTGTTAATCTATTAATAGCTCAAGTTTACTTCATTTAATCACTGTTTATAATGAAAGAAATATGTTTACTAAATACCAAAAACATAAAAGAAAAACAGTTTATCCATTACAAATTATTCACTTAAAATTATTAAACATTTGCAGTTTTCTGTGCATTAATTATCTATTTTATTATCAATTTCAGCCAAATAAAATGCTGAAAATCCCAAATAAATAATAACAGCAACCAACTAGTAGCAGGCGACCCGGAAACCGGAGTGAAAACAGGGCTCTGCCGCAAGTTTACGGTTCGTTTTCGTGCGGCGTATGCAGGAAGTAAACAGCGCTGCGGCAGGAACAACAGTAGCAGCAACAACGGGTTAGCTAAGCAGCAAATGGTGCTGTTGTTGTGGTTCTTGCAACAGAGCCATGTTCTGCGGACGACTCCCGATAAAGTTGGAAAACACGTTAACAACTTGAGCTTGTATCTGTGTGGCTGTGTGTGAGTGTGTGTGTGAGTGTGTACTGCTGACCTTTGTGTGCTAAATAGTCCAATGTCAGAACTGTTAGCTGACCTGTTGTTTCAGATTTTAACAGACGAGGTTCATTTGCAACGGACTCCACTCTCAGCTCTGCTTGCCATCTTACCTTGGGGTGCAAATAATCGACCGCGTTTTTGGTAACAATTCATGGCTTATATTTGCCACTCTGTACTGTAACAACTTAATTTCGCCACCACCCTCTCTGTCTCTCTCTCTCTTACTCTCTAGCCGACCGTCTCACTCTGTGACAATCAGACAGCAACGCTTTTGGCATTATAATGCCATTAACTTTGTCAGAATTTAGCGCTGCAAATTTATGCATAATGAGCAAATACCCATACAAGCTCACTTCCCAACACACACACATACATACACGTACACAGCCTGATATCAAGTATACGCATGAAACTAGCCCAGCAGCAGTGTAATACCCAACAAACATTTTGATAATAATAGGAAGATTTTAATGATATTTCATGCATCTGAAAAAAGGATTTAAAAAATTATTTAACCGTTTCTTGGAAACCTCCAAAATTGATTTTAATTTCAGACAAATTAAAAGAAAAAGGAAATGGATATTATTTTATCTAAGCTCAAAAGTTTGTAATAAAAACTTGAAAAGACAAATTGATCTAGTTTTATAAATTTCCCAAATTATTTTTTAACTTGTTAATTTAACTCTGCATTTATCTGAATAATGTGTTTATTGGGTAATATAACTACCAAAATGAGATTGTTTATGACAGCGTCAGCACCCGCTGGGTAACTAACTGGCTGCTACTGCGACTGACTCGGGTGCTGCCGTTGGCTGTGGTTGTGGATGTGACAATGGGAATGACGACAGCAAGTGGCACGACTACTATTTGGCAGTCAAAGACGTCAACTGCTCGGTAAGCTAGCCGGCCATAATACCACTAAATATCTACCATGCACACACATATACATACATACAAAAATGTGTGCATAGGTGGATATATATATGTGTGTGTGTGTGTGTGTTTTGGTGATGTAGCTTTTGTCTGGGGTTGTCATGGCAGGTGAAATTTCTTGGAAACACCGCACAGCAAAAGCAGCAGCCACCTCATTGTGGCAATCGGATGTTTTCAATACTGAGACTAACTTGGTTAACAGAAACAATGCTGGATGAAATGCAGTTGTGTGTGTGTGTGTATGTGTATGTGTATGCACATATATAATATTTTGAGCTGTGTGCTTGACTTCGTTTACTCGAACATCGTAAACGTCGTAAAAGCGAAATATTTTTGTTATTTGCTTGGCGTGGTTGATATTTTATGAGCTTTGCTGTTGCTGTTTCCCACTGGGGATACAATTTATAAGACCGCACGCACACACACACACAACACACACATGTACACAACATTTTGCATATTTGCACTGTGCAACGCCCCAAAAATCCAAAAGCCTTAAAAGTACCAGGAAATATTCATACAAGCGTTTGGCTAATTAAAAATTTTCGTCAACGTTGGCAATAGTAAATAAATATTATAAATCAAAAATGTTGCTGCTCCTGCTCATTTTGAATTGAATAAAATAAAAGTATTAGCATATTAAATATTATATAACATAAATTCTATATAAAATATAAACTAAAAAGTTGCAGTTTCGATTTAAAATTGCGTAATAATAAAGTATTTTTAGGGATATTTAAAAAGAGCAATTTTTGGTTAAGTGCCAAAAGGTCAAAGCACCGTTAGACAAATACAGTCTCCCTTGTTTGCCCTGAATGCAGTGAAGTGGATCAGAATGGTTTAATGAACTAAGGAAACAACCTCATAACATATATACATATATACTTGATCAGAAGTCGATTGAGCAATATTCATTTTTTGGCTAATCGCCAAGGTGAACACATCTTTCTCAGAGACTTTAAGAGGCAGCGGCACTTTTTTGGCATATAACTGTCCAATTGAGTTATATAGAATCAATCGGAAAATATAAACTTAACTTCAAATGACAAACAAAGCTAAGAAATACATATTTTCACATTGAACAAACAGCGCGAATAAAATTCGAATAATACCATCTTTAGGATAAGAAGTATCTCCTAGGCGAGGTAACTTGAGTAGAGAATTTGCGCTTGTTTTACTACACTTTTTAGGAGTGTCAAAAAAGTTTGACATTTGCATTTGTCATAGTCGGTGGCAAAAGTTTTCAGCTTAAATTCCTGAATGCATTTCAACACGCAATTGGCATGCTCAAGATGAGCGAGGCAAACACACATTGCGATAGATAGACACAGAGAAAGAGTGAGAGAGAGAGAGAGAGAGAGAGAATGACATGAAATGGGAATTGAATGTTTGATATATCAATTTGAAAAGTTTGACTTAGTTTTCCCACTCGAGCATTTCGATTAAAGTTTTCAATGCGGCAGATTAAAAACATTTGTTTCCTTCTCAACTTTTTGCTAGTGTGCGAAAAAAAAACGAATAAAAAGATAGTCAAAGAAAAAACAGCTGTCTTGGGTTAAATATTAAATACCCTCTTAGACCAAAGGCAAATTGTCCTTATTTTAATTTTATTATAAGTTAAAACAAACCCACGAAGAGTATTAACTATACTATCCTTTCAGAGCTCCTCACCAGAGACTGTGTCCCGATATTACTACAAACAAGTGGTAATGTGGTCTCTATGGTAGCGGTGTCTGCATACTTCGCAGGAGACGTAGCCTGCGACATTAATCTACGAGGTGAGAACCTCACTGAATTTATATTTAGATATAATTTAGAACTTGGCAATGTCGGATCCACACCGACAATTATAAATAGAATCTGGGAAGAAGTCTTAGACATCACCCTTATTGGTTGGTCCCTAAAACCTCACCTAAGAGACTGGCACGTCTCATAAGAGGAATCCATGTCGGACCATAAAACTATCTTATTTAGGTTACAACTAAATACGAATAGTAGTGTGCCAAATCGTAACCCCAGGAAAACAAACTGGGAACG